>JAPVRG010246309.1:0-12921 GCA_029783565.1 Rhagoletis cerasi
TTTTTTTTTGGAAAAAAATGTGGCAACACTGGCACTTAGTACTAAATACTAATAAAATAGCAACTATCGCCTTCTCACAGTACTCTCATATGCAAGTACATACAAACGATCACTATTCAAGTGATTATAAGCTATCGAAGAGTAAACTGGCAATTAAGTTGATAAGCAATTATGTATTTGCTTAGCTCTTGATTGTCAGTTGAATGGGCCAATTGCAAACGAGTTGATTGAGAGCGCTGTAGAGTGGAGGCATATCACTTTTATTAACTTAATAAGTGTCATAATTAGTTGCTTGTATGTATGTATGATGTGGAAAGCTGATGACAAGCCAAAGCAATGTATTTCTAATGGAATTAATGTGCACAGTGTTCGTTAGTTGGATCAATTTATATTATTACTCGCTCGAGCTATGTCAATTTTGTGATTGTTTTTAAAGCTAAGTTTGAAAAAAGTGAAAATTGCAAAAAAGCCTCCTAAATTAGTACTTTGAATTAATAAATTAAACACTGCCCTGAAACGTATTTGCATCAAAATTTTAGTTTATATTTCCTCTCTTTTACTTTTATTCACTTTTTATTAATTTTTCAGTTCCTACCGATAATGATTTTATGGTATTACCTACCGCTTTGGCGGCTGTAGGGCATTACCTTTACCATAGTTTTTAGCATGTCAGAAATATTTTTTTTGTTTCCCTCGTTTCTTCGATAATCAAACCCCAGGATCCAAAACTCTCGACACAGTTTTCGTGTGTACTTTCAAGTCATCCTAGTAGCATACTTCAGTTAATGTAAAATACCTTACCTCAACAATAAATTTACTCAATATCACATGAGCCGGGTATTATCTATCTATACTAATTACATAAAGAAAAATCACTTTACCGATTTCTTTGAAATTTTGGACACCTACTGCAGACTTTCCATAGAATGGTTATAGGTTAAAAATAATTTTGATATATCAATGGGGCATGGCACCTCCCATACAAGCTGAATTTTTCATTACGCATATCTCTGGAAGTTCATAGTACAGTACTGGAACTTGGTATGGAGATACATAAATGAAACCAATGGAAGTTATTGGAAAAGGGAGCGTGCCACCACCCATACAAACTGAATTTTTCATACTGCATATTCATGGTATAGTACTAAATCTTCAATCAAACCCATACTCATGGAGAAAGGTGGGGGCTATTGTTAAAGGGGGCGTGGCGCCTTCCAAAGATACTGAAACTTTTACCTATCTTTAAATAAATAATTCTTTTGTACGTGTGTTTGGCTGGCCCGATTTAAATGATATATTTTGAGCCGCCAGGTGGTTCACCTAACTTCAACTCACCTCCACCCACCTTACCCCATCTCACCTTATATTTCCTCAGCTCACCTTAACTCACCTCAAGTCACCGCTCCTCAACTTACTTCACCACACTTTAACTCACCCCACTTTAACGTATCTCAACTCAACTCACCTCAACTCAAATCTTCTTAACTCACACCAACTAAACTCATCTCCGTGATTCGATCAATTGAAAATCCTTCAACTCAGTGTTGTGTTATTTTATCTTATGATATGTTAACCCTTCTGCTTTTTTTGAAATTTGCCCCCACCTACAATGTTTTGGGTAATTTTGACCCAATAGTAAAAATTAATAAATTTTAAAGTAAAACCCCATTCTTTTAATTTTAATTCAGTAATTAATTTATTAATTAATGAATAACGAACACATTTATGTAATTTTTATAAAAATACATTTTGTATATTTACATAAACTTTTGGTTGCAGCTAACACATGTATTTCATTATTTTTTTTAAATGAATGTATATGGGCAAAAGAACCGTTGCTGTTTTTTAACTGATATTGTTCAAAGAAAGTTTTGCGAACTCATCACCAGGTTCGAAAGTTCCGCAAGGTAAACACTATGTTTCCCAGATATATGAGAGTTCCATGTTGAGTTGATTTCTGTCCAAATGACATTAAAGTTTAATCAATCGGGTTTGATTTATAAAAGTTGGTTAAAAATAATAAAAATCTTGGGTCAAAATTACCCAGAAACGCTGTGTGTGTTTAAAAACAGTGTTTCACCTGCTAGTAACCAAACAAAATTAAATAAAAAAATTTGTTTACCCAAAACCATAGCCATGATGGTTGTAACGAACAGATTACGCCATAGTTTGATTAAAATTACTTAACTGTGCAATAAGAGCATTTTTGCTTGAAAATTGGGTCATTTTGATCCAATCATTGTAAACGGGTTAGCTTTAGTAGCTGGAAATATACAGCTGTCAGGATTATGTAACGATTAATAAATTAATCAAGAGAAGTTTCACTTCCTTAGCGCGGCTCAGGCACACTAATTTTGTGTTTGTTTTTTTTTTTCTAGCAAAAATTTAGCTATTCCTACATATTAATAAACGCAAATGTACACATACTGTATGTAATTTTCCCCATACCCATGTGACATTGATTACAGATATTAACAGTTTTCGCTCAGCCAGCAAGCAAAACCAATTTTCTCGCCATCAACGAAAATTGCTGAAACAACTTTACTCTTTTGCACGTGCTTAGCTTTTTGGTTTTCCTCTCTTTTTTTATATTATTTCTTCCAGCTAAGTATTTCATTCCATTTGCCTTCGCTAAAATTATCAGTAGGGATAAAACGATACCATGCAAGTATCGATACCTGTACTTGGAAGTAGCATCGAGAGAAAGTATCGGTACCTACTAAAAGTACGTTTACACGGCAAGTGATTCGCTCTCCTATTCTTGATTCTGGCGCCCCCATCACGAACCGAAACACGTAATTCGCCCATACAAAATTTTGAGAACGAATCACTTCATTGGTAGGTGATTCAGATCCAATCACCTTGCGAATCACGAACAAATCGTTGTCTTCTCTAATTTTCATCAGAAATTTATCGAATTTAGCTGTCAGAGCAAAAGAGAATAGAAAAACCCAAAGCAAAGAAAGGGAGGAAATGAAGGAAAAAATTAAAAACAAAAACAACAAATTCTTGAATCCAATCAAGAATGTGCCGTGTAAACGGGGTGATTCGGCGTTCGTAATTGAGGGAGCGAAACACTTGATTCGTTTTTCGTGTAAACGTATTTTAAGTGTCTCGCTAAAAGTATCGATACGTACTTATAGCGATATTTGTACCTTCATAACAATTGAAATATATTTAAATGTTTGTTTGTATAAAAAAACGCTATCACATATTTATGAATTTGTGTCAAATTAACTTTTGTGGCTATCATTTTTGATTTTAGACAAATGGTACTTAATTTTTTTAAGAACAACTTTAAGTTTTAAAGGAATTTTTACTCTCTTTTCCTCTTTAAAAACAAGAATACAAAGTCAAATAAGTTGTTTTTAAATGCCGTTTTGTATGCCTTTTTGTAGATCTTGCGTTTGGTTGGCGGAGAAAATCTCTCATACGAGTACAAGCTAGATTGTTCCAATTCCGGTCGATTTTTTTCTTACACTGCAATGCTAAATTGGGAAGTCGATTTTTATGGCACTTCCAATATTTTATTTTCTTTTTCCTAAATTTTTATTTTGTATTCAATTTTACCGCATGTTTGAGGTATTGTGCTGAGCGAAGGGCACAATAGACTTGCATTAACCTTACTATCTATCTATCTATATCTAACTTTACCGTAAGTCGACGTGTGCTGTTCGATCTAATTTGCAGATTCATTGGCTACGAAAGATAAAGAACGCGCGCTATTTTTCATAGAGTTGCAAAAGTGGCTTCACCCCGACGTTGGCGCCTTCTAGCGGTTTCCATTGGCAACTAAAATGCCAAAAAAATTTAACTATTTACAGTTATAATTAGATAAAAAAATAAAAGTCCGGAAATAAAATTGTCACTGAATTGGGTTTCGATACAAGTACTTTCATCCGATACCTATTCAGTACTCGATGCAAAAGTATCGATACCAAAATTACTTGCTATCGGACGAAAAGTATCGAGTATGTAGTTGTATTTACTAGTATCGTTTTGTCCGTAATTATCAGGCAAAGCTTGGCAAGGGAATATACAATTTTTATGTAGTTATACAGGGTTACCGCGAAGGTCGTTTTAGATACTTAAGGACATTATTGTTCAGGTCATTTTTGATTAATTTAGTTATTATTTACATGAAGTCCAAAACTTAACCGGGTTCGAGATATTCGATTTTAAAGATTATTTAGAAAACAATTTTTTTTGTTTGTTTGTTCCCTTATTTTAAATGTTAGTTCAAGTGTTCATTTTTTTCTGCTTTTAGCTAAAGGGTATGTCAATTAATAAAATTCATCAATAAAACTCAAACCAATCTCTGCCAGTTAGAAATGGCTACTTAATAAAGTTTTGAATTCACGATTTTCCACTAAGTGTTTCCTACTTCACATCATTAAAAAAAAACTTTGTATGGAAACTATTCCGCAAATTAATTTAGAACTAGTGTGTCTTTTTAGCTATCTAAAAAGGTATAGCTCTTAAATTAAAGAGGTAACCCATAGGCGGACTGCGGGCTCAACTAGTGGAGGGTAAAATTTCACAAAAACGGAAAAATTGTAAAAATAAATGACTAAAACCAAAAACTTAACAATTTAAAACTTTTATTCATTATAATTCGTTCTCGACATGGCCGCCTCTATTCCTGATACAAATTTTAGTTATTTTCTTTAAATTTATTTTTTGTAAGTTTTGGACATCATTAATCATAAATGATCTAAATAATAATGTCCTTTAAGTATCTAGGGTGACTTTCCCGGTAACCCTTTAGATGTAAGTATGTAGATAAATACAATGCCATATAGACCATTACTGGTTTGTCTGGCATTACACATTTATGACTTTGCGTGAATTTGTTTAGCGCTGTGATTACGGCCTACCACAAATTTGAACCTCTTTCACTGCCACAGCCTTTCTGCTTAAGCGCACATCAATTGACTGTTTTGTTGGGCTGGCATGAATAAATGAATAGTGTTTCAATTTGTACGGCGAGTGTGGACAAATTGTTGAAAGATTGAATGACTGTAGTCGTAACGCGTGGATGCTTCAATGACTTGTGTGTAGACGGGTTTTGCGTGGTTGTGATTTCTTGCGGTTCAATGATCTTTTAAATTAAGTGGGAAATTTAATAACTTTTGAAAAACATTTGTTCAGTATACTATTTACAGAACCTTTTCAGAATAACTTGTTTAGGCAATTGTTTAAGTTGCTCAATTGCATTATGAAAACGTCTTGGGAAAAGAACCCGCTAAGAAACTTTGAACTCTTTAAAAGTTTTGATATTTGATAGGTAGTTTTTTTATTATTATTCTAACCTACCTAAAGGGGTCGATAACCCCTTTGCGCGAAGTCATCGTTTGTGCCAGAAACTAAATTTTACAGGAGAGGGTTTTTTCTACATATGTACTTTTCAAAATTTATTGAATTCTTTTTATTTAAATTTTATGTACAAAATATACAGTCAATTTTTGGCATAACTATAGGGATTCCGGCTACAATATATTACTAGGTGATGCGTTATGGGGTGTAGAACAAATTTGCATTAAAAAGTCAAATTTGAAAAAATGGCACGTACGATAATTTCCCGCAAAGGGGTAGAATTCTGTTAAACCGTAACATTATAGAATCTTTGAGATGTATTTTGGTGTTGGCTGTTAATAATGATAATAAAAAGGTTATTTTTGATTTTCGAATCAAAAGGATATAATATGTACTTGTACCATTTTTTCAAAAATTCCATAAGAATTTAATTCCTTCATGACTAAAAAACTTAACCGGCCATTTTTCCTTTTTATTTTTTAATGTATTGAAAATAAAATAAAATGGTTTGTGATTTGTCAGGTTTTTCCGAGACTTTTCAAGATATCAAGGAATTTTTTTGGGACCTTCTGAAATTTTTTCGGGACTTCTTGGATTTTTTTGAGATTTTTCAGAATGTTATCGGGATTTTTTCGAAAACTTTTGGAATTGTTTTCGAAACCTTCCTAATTTTTGCGGAACTTTTTGGGATTCTTCGTGCTTTAGTTTTCGGCATATTTCTTAATGTTTTTGGGTTTTTTGGATGTTATCGGGAATTCTTAGAACTTTTCGAGTTATTTTCGGGACTTTTAGTGATTCTTGGTGCTTCAGTTTTCGGGATTTTTCTATGTTTTCGCGATCGTTCTGGGTATTTTTCAGGACATTTCGGGATTCTGCTTGTTTAAGTTTTCTTCTTCTTTCCAGATGTTTTCGGGATTTTTCGTGTTTTAGTTCCCAAGATCTTTCTAAACATTTTTTGGGAACTTTTCGGGTTTTTTTCTGGACATTTCGGGATTCTTCGCACTTTAGTTATCGGGATCTTTCTGGATGTTTCCGGCAGTTTTTCGGTACTTTTTGAAATTTTTTCGGGTCATTTCAAGATTCCTTGCGTTTTAGTTCTCGGGTTCTTTCTGAATTTTTTCAAGATTTTTTGGGACTTTTCGCAGTTCAGTTATCGTGATCTTTCTGGATTCTTCCGGCAGTTTTTCGGTACTTTTTTGGATTTTTTCGTGTGTTGTCAAGATTCTTTGTGTTTTCATTCTCGGGTTGATGAATATTTTTCAAGACTTTTTTAAACTTTTCAGAATTTTTCTGGACTTTTCAGGAATCTTCGTGTTTAACTTTTCGTATTTTTGCCAGATTTTTTGGAAACTTTTTGGGTTTTTTCGGAACTTTTCGATATTTTTCTAGTTTTAGTCTCCGCGGTCTTTTTGGATATTTTAGGGACTTTTAAGATAGGCGCCTAAATGCATGCTATGTAATGCTGCATGTGCAAAAATTTCCTTTATTATATTTATGAAATTTTTGCACATGCACTTCTCAACCGCCATGTAATGCAACTTTCTTAAGTTCAAATTTTATGGCAGTTTAAAGTATGCTCGGCCTAGTCGGATGCATCCTCCAGACAATGCTTCAGGAGTTTTCTGAGGTCTCTGCATGGCTTACAACCATGCAGGGGTGGTAATAGTTGATTACCATTGGCCACAGTGCCTGCCCAATACTTTTTGCTCCAATAAATTTTTTTTTATATAAATACATACATGCAAACATACTGGTCTCCCCTCTCACTGAGTTATTCAGTGGCTGTTTTGTTATTTTTCGGGACTTTTTGCGATTCTAAGTATGTTAGCTTTCGGAATCTTCGCGGTTTTTTTCTACATTTTTTCGGGTCTTTTTATGATTTGTTTCGAGATCTTTTGGGACTCTTGGGTTTTTACTTTCTGGAATTTTTTGGAACATTTCGGTATATAAGAAATAACAAAAGTCAAAAATCAACTAAACATTTTAGCTTTTTAATATAAAATATATGCACTGTGCAGTCTTCCCAAAGCAATCAAATGTCACATCAAGAATAATTTTGCCTCTTTGCTTTTTTGTTGTGGACAAAAAAAATAAACACCTATCAAAAATTTATTCAAATGCATTAAACTGCAAATTTCAGTTGCACTTATTAACCTCATTTTACCCGTATCAATATGTCACCTTATAAGCTTAACTATCTTACTGATTTCCCATTATCACCTTTTCCATTTCACTAACGTCAAGTTTTTTGTGTCTTCAATAGAGACTTATTTCACACCCTTGCCCTGTGCTTAAGCCATTGTAGTGGAGTATTGATTTTCTTTAGGCATATCCTCTTCAGAACAGCCGGCGCTATACATACTTTTATTGATATTGTTTTCATGTTTTTCATGTTTTGCCAGTTGTTGTTTAAAAAGTTACACAACTTTGAATGAATTTCAAGAGCAAATCATACACAATAAAATTCATGAATAATTCAAAGGACAATCTGCAATACCCAAGATGCCAAAGAAATGTAGAAAATCACAACCAAAACCATTAAAGGTATGTAGGCGGCTTAAAAGCGTAAGGGTATATGTAAATGTGTGTATAGCTGGGGTAGCGCTAGTTGTGCTCATGGATGTACTATTTATGGCATTGAGCAGAGAGTATTGGTGGAGGCGACCACACAATACAATGGCATACTCTTACTTGCTTGTAAACAGATAAGTTTGTGCCAAACTTTTACCGCTGTTTTGTAGGATTTTATAAAAGCAAATACTCGTGCTTTACATAATGCTTTGATTCCAGCGCACGATTTTAAATTCTTATCTAGAAATGCTTACATAATTGATGATGAATTAAATCCAAGAAAATATTGTTATACTATAATTGCGCTTGTCTTTCGAAGTGTCATTTGTTTTAAAGAAATCGAATATCGCGTAAAATCATTGCTGTGAAGGCATTGAACTTTGAATGATGCGTTGAGTGGGCAAGAGCGTCGATAGAATGAAAAAATTTGTGTGGAGATCTATCCTAAGTCGTAATAAGAGCGTTTAGCAACTGATTCGAGGCTCCAAATCATACTTGTTTGGATCAAATGGCTGAAAGTATTTCCTTGAATGATTAGTTTTCAAATTTCGAGGCAGTGCTAGGACCGCACTGTCCTGGTCTTGGGTCTCGCCATGTAAATACAATAACTAGTGCAAAAATTGAAAAAGCCTCGCAAAATTATACCAAGCCATCTTCCAGGCAATGGCGATGAGAGCGAGACCTGAACAATGCCGAATGAAAGGAGGAAGGATAGACGTCTACTAATAAGCATGAAAAGAGAGGCAGAAAGACTTGAGTAAGAAGAGCTTGAAATGCAGGCAGACAGGAACGTGGCCCTAAATTCTTTTATAAAATAAGCCAGCAATTGAAGGCTTTCAATACTAGCGAGAATTCCTGCCACGACAAAGATGGGAATCTGGTAACAGACGTCCAAAACACACTTGAGCTATGGAGTCATCACCTCTCAAATTTTGCGAATGGTGGCGCGTTTGACGATGAAGAACCCAGACCAAAGTTTGTGGACGAAGCTCATGTCCTCACATCACTCGACCAATGCGAGCTGGGATCATCAATAACGCTACTTAAATCGCTGGAACCGATGGAATACCGGTCCTCAAAGCTGGCAGTAAGGAGCTGGTAGGGCGTATGCTGGGCGCGATTTGGTATCTCTATGTACTTTATCCAATCCACAAGAAGGGTAATCCCGCATTTGCGCCAATTACCGCGGCATTTACCTTTTTAGTATTATTTATATGGTCCTATCGCAGACTTTGTAAAAAAGACTGAAGCGTTTCATGAATCAACTAATTTGATCATATAGATGTGGCTTTGAATCCACCGCTGACCAGATTTTCATATTTCATCAAACTCCGATAACCTTTATCTCCGTACGAAGGATCTCTCATTACCATGCGATACCAAACAAGGTTACAGACAAGGCGACTCATTGCCGTGGGATAGCGTAATACTACCTGCAAATCTGAATCTTAGCAGTATCATTTCTAATAAGCAAAAGCACGATGGTACCGTCGTATGCAGATGACATTGACATCGTCGTCCTCCATACGAGGGGTTATTTTCAAGCTTATAAAAGGACGCAAAATACAAATCTCGCCAGCAACACCAAAAATATTATCAACCAAGAGATTAAGCGAAGAATAACTCTTACCAACAGGCGCTATTTTGGGGTCGGTAGGCAATTGAAAAACAGATCCCTCTCTCGACGAAAAAACTCACTCACCATTAAACTCTCATCATGTCCGTCCTTTAATATAAGAGAGAGTCGTAAAGACTTTTGGACCTTTCGAGAGAACTATTCTACTCAGGAACTATGGCCCTGTACGCGTGTACGAACGGTGCCAAAGAAGATGGCATGACGAGCTGTACGACCTTTTAACGACATTGGCACAGTTGATGACGCCATGCTGAAACGATTCATTGAATCGGCATTCATTGGTGAACAACAAAATCAAGGCTGCTCTCGAACATAATTTAAGGATTGAGTGCAGAAGGACCTGTCTTCACTTGGAATGATCAACCGCGGAGAAACAATAGGCGGAGGTACCGGCATAGACCGAAAAACGGTTATAGTGCTAAGTGGGAAGAAAAATACCCTATAATTTTACGAGTGTGCAAAAAATAATTGTGTCGATTGGTGCAAGGGAATTCTGAATAAACACTATGGCCGGTGCTTATGCGCCCGAAGCAAACGGGCGATCCACTGTTTGGTTCCTACGAAATGAATCAAAACCCGACAAAAGTTGTCCACCGGGAGAAACACGATTCTTTCAGAAAAATGCTCATTCTCGCAAATGTACCACTTGGCAGGCTTTGAACTATTAATGCTGATTTGAACACTACCAAATTTTTGGCGGAGGCCATTAGTTTTTTGAGGAAAACTAAGGACGGCTCTAGACGGTCAATCAAAAGCCGGAGTCAGTCGATTTAATCAAGCATAGGGACCCGATTCCTGCTTGAGGAAAGCGTTGACGGGGATTGATAGAAAGTTTGAATGACTCAAGCGGTTGACGAGTGTACAGGAACGTCCATGCAAATTTTGATAAAAAAATTTTCGTCAGTCCCTCACTGGCAAGCAATGAAGAGACATCATCGCTCCCTCAAAATTGGAAACTAACTTCTGATAGTTTGTCCTGAGCTATGAAAAAATTCGGCAATTTAAAGAATATTGGAAGCTTTAAAAGCATTGATTCTTAGGTCAAAACTCTTTCATCGATTCTAATGAAGTTCCTATTGTCTTGTGGTTCCGTTTCGCGCATAACGTTAAATAAATTTTCATAAGTGAAGCAGTTTCTCATTTTATACCACAGTTTGTACCACCGTCATTTCCTCTTAACTTGTTTCCCCGATGGAGGGCAAACAATGTCAAGTCAATAAAAGTCAAATCAGTATTCCAAACTATTTTTGGCACTTCACGACAGACCTTAAGCGTCGCAAACTCAACTGAGAATTAGTTTTGATCAAAATATTGATGGGTTTATTGAAGGTCGATTAAAGCGAGCGTCATTCGATTGACTGAACTGTTTGGTCAAGCAGTCTATGCTCGACATAAAAGGCATCAATTTCCAAGACGCAAAAGAGTTTCAGCCCATCATCAGCTTAAGCGAAAGCGAAAGCGTTTTTGAGCAATCAATGCGTGGCATCCACCCGCATTACAGACCCGAATTGGTACCCAATGACTCCTTCTTGTTGCCTCCTTTTTGAAAAAAATGTAATTCTTAACTAGAAACCAGCGAAGTCGGAAGAAGTATTAAGTTGCTTAATCTGGATCTTTCCTCTTTAACATTCGTCTTAAACAGAAGAAAAATATCTGAGACTATACAACAAAAATGAAATAAAATACAAAAAAAATTTAAAAAAAAACACTTAATATCTGATAAAATGCCCATCCCAACAAAACGAAACAATCCAAATCACCACCATTACGGTGTTTCGCTAAATCGGATCGCAACAGGCGAGCAACAGGTGTCATATTACTCATACGCCATGGCGTATCGTAAGCGCACACTTTGTTGATTTTTAATTACAATGCAATGCACATAAAAGGGAGGGCAATAATGTTTGTAATTATATGTGCGTGGTGAAATTAATCTTATCTGATATTTTCTCTTGTTTTTTATTCTCATTTTACAGAAGAACACGGAACACAATGGAAGCACGTTTGTCGGTTGTGAAGGTACTCAAATGACACGTTGTACTACATATGTATGTATTTATGTGCATACATATGTAAGTACTTGCAAGCTAGGCTTCGTGGTATTGAACATACAAACGAGCGATCATATCAGCATGTTTTTCTAAGAAAGGGTGCTTTAAATCGTAACCGGCGCACGATTAATGCAATAAGCTGGAAAATGGCATTAAGGAAAATATATTTATGTAAGTGAAAGGCAAAATGAAAAGTGGAGGAGTGAAATGAGTAAATAAAATGGCAAATTTTAAATCGTTTAGGTACTTACAACAGTTGCAGCTACAAATGAGTATTGTCGGAGTATAGTTGGTTAATGGCGCTTGTTTTTCTCTATAATTTTGTTCTTATTTTGTGCTTTTCCGCGAACCGCGTTCACTGTTTTTCCGCGCTATTTCGTTGTTTATCTTTTATTAGTTTGTTTTAAAATTTATTTGCTTTTTTTGTTGTGTTGTAATGATTTTCTCTTACTTTTAGCGTCATTTGCATGAGTTTAGCTATTACAAACAGAAGGATAGCAAAGCATAAATGAAAATAAATAGCGACTATATACTTATGGCATGATGAGCAGCTTTAAGGTTTTTCAGAAGAATAATTTTAAGAAATTAAAAGAAATTAAAAGAAATACGTTCACCCATCTGCTAAGTGTTTTACCAAGCTTCTTCACCCATTTGATGTGCGCAATTCTAATATAAATGGAAGTACAGGTGAAGATGTTTTAAGCCGCCTCACATTGGTAAATAGTTTCTTCATTACAATTTTTTCATGGCATAACTGAACTCGGGAGTTTGTCTCACCTATCGAGATTCGAAACGCTGGAAGTTCTGCTAAAACTCACTTTCCTGGCTGCACTGATTTGGGAATAGTTAGATTGTAGCAAACAACAAAGATAACGAGAATGTGAAGACCTTATTATATCAATTAGACTGCCCCCGGTTCCAGACGGCATATTCCTTGCCCTTCGGCAAAACGAAGATAGTTTGGAGAGTAGCAAATATTGCATTAATACCGAAGCCATGGAGGTTACTCTGTAATGCGATGCGAAAGCGAATGATTCGCGCAAATACATCCTAAGTAATACACAGTGGGAATTGCCTATCTCCTAGGTAACATCAGCCAGATAAATTCCAAAGACTACCGGCCTAACTATATATAAGCCTCACGTAGTTTTTACTAAATACATTTATGAGACTTTTTTAGTCCTATTCCGACATATCACAAAATTCATCTCAACACTTCTTCTTGTTTGGCGCTGAAACCGCTTAAGTGATTTTGGCCGAGTCCAACAAAGCACGCCAGTTGTTTCGCTTCTGTGCCAACTGACGCCAATTGGAAATGCCAAGTGAAGCCAAGTCCTTCTCCACCTG
>JAPVRG010246311.1:0-12807 GCA_029783565.1 Rhagoletis cerasi
TCTGTTAGCCTGGCAGCTACACTTGATTGGTGTAGGCAGATCAGAATCAGCAGCTCTTTTGAGAATTGTGCTTTGTAATTATACGTCAACCTTTTACTGAGAAGCACCACAGGTATCGATATTTCCTTCAGAATATTATCAAAAGCGCAGCCGTCTGTGGACTCCATGCTTTAGAGCAGGTATGCCCAGCCCATGAGCCCGTGGGCGAAAACAGCTTGGGCCCTATTCTATATCTAAATTTGCTCGAATTCGGATTTTTTGTACTTGGTAACTCTATTTTCGCATTTGCAATTCTAATTTCGGATAGTATATTCGAAAATCGAAAACTGGCAACTATGTAACTCGAATTTGAATGTGAAATTCATTCATCCACAATGCAACAGAATCCATTGACATTCGAAAGTTCTGGCACAGGGTGTCACAACTTTCGCAAAACTTGAAACTCGATCCGAAACTTTTACAGAATGCTAAAACAAATTCGAATCGAATAGCAAATTCGAATAGAATCAACTTTCGATTCGTGTTACAGAATAGGACCCCTTATGTGCTTTTACACATACACGGAGATATCATACGCGTATCCAACATAATCGCATTAATTGCGTCCATTGACGTTGGGCATAGCTGCTTTAGAGGCATACCAAAGCACGTGTTGACTAGCATTCAACATTTATGCCGAGACGAGGCGAGTCCTTATGAACGCAAATTTCGAAATAGTTTCAGCTCAATTTGTTTAAAGAAATATGAATGAGAAAGCTCCAGTGTGACTGAGGTGGTATTCTTACAAACGGGATACCTGATAATAATAATAATAATAGATTGGCGCTTACACATATGTTAGTGTTTGGCCGAGCTTCTCCTCCGATTTGTGGCGTGCGCCTTGATGTTGCCACACAATGGGGAGGGACCTACAGAGAAGCTTTTTCATGGTAGAAGTACCCTCGGAGGTTTGCCGCTGTCTGCCGAGGGGCGACCGCTGCTAAGAAAAAAAATTTTTTCTAAATTTTTTCGCGATGTTGCTTTGACCAGGGCAGCCTACCTGCGGGATATATTGTCGGCTTCGTCGCCTAATTGCTTAAAAATACACAATTGTACACATACATATATTTATTAGCTTGCAATGAAGTTTCTTTCTGATTATTGTGAATATTTAGTCAATGTGCAATTTAAACCACGCTCACCCAAAATATAACCTTTTATATTTGTGGATCTGTTTGACCGAAAAATGTCTGCTATATTATTGCGGTGGAATCGTCAATTCGTTAGAAATTTTCACAGAACTCTACATGTTAAATCGATATTGCCCACCATTTTCCATACGTTGCCATTTACCTCACTAAGACAAGCGTTGAAAATTTTTTGAATCGGGGAAATAACCACACCCATATTCTATATAACAGCATTTAAAGGAATGTGATTTCTGCGCCGGGTATATAAATTTCGGTTTCGCTCGAACTTAGATTTTCTTATTTGTTTCTTTCCTCCAACGCCCTTCCTCTCTTCATTCCTCCAACGAGAGTACACAATCTCGGCCGAAAATGCAACCAAACATAATGACATACTTCCGATGTATTGAATTTGTATCCAAAAGAAGTCGTCCAAAACTAAAGGTCGTCCATAGTCCAGCGGTTTACTCAAATCCTCAATCACTACCAACTTAAATTTCGCCATGACGAAAAAATTTAGCGCCACCCATATTGTTATAATACCTGAAGAATGTAGACGCAAAACAAAGTCATCCAGTAAATCACGATAGGGAAGATCCGCTCGAATGGGCATAGAGACAGGTATAGTTTTGAAAAAACATAATTCCGAATTGAAGTAGAATATAGGCCGGTTGAACAGACTCTGTTGTGATTCGAAGGCCTCCCAGCGAATACTTGATACCGGATACACATATTTTGCATTCAGGCTTGATCGGTGCTTCAGCCACACGTCGTAATCTGGTATCATTTTAATAAGATGCATGTGTTTCATAAAGCTCTGATTCTGTTTAATGACTGACATCTCCTGTGCTGGAAATAAAATTTTCAGACCGGCTGCCTCCAAGTCTTCGTAACTATGATGCATCGGCAGAAGAGGAGGGTTGGTGAGAAAAGACTGCAGGTAGGCTTGGTAAGTGGTGTTTGTAATGATGCTCATGTAGCAAAGCAAAAATACGATGAACTTGGTTTTATAGCTCGGTTGAGCTGCTAGAACGAAAGACTGGCCCAGCATGCCGCGAATGCTCTGATCATTCAGAAACAGGTTAATAAAGTTGAACTGCTTGCGTTTATTTAAGTGAGTGAGTAGGGCAGCGAAAATAAAAATGAACAGAAAGATGTAGAGGAGCGTTGGAAATCGTACGATGCCCACGAACAGCTCATTTATGGGCACATTTTCCGGTAGTGGCACCATGTAGCAATAATTCAACGTCTGCACTGGATACGACAGCTTTTCTAAGTCATCATTGGGTTTCACAAATGTCATACCGGCGGCTATATCGATCGTGCCATTCTCCGCCAGTTCCTGCAGTACGCCATAGAAAACAGATTTTCCCACTTTATACGGATGACTTATTAATAGCGTCGTATTACGCCTCGCTGCAAAAACTCTTAGCGTTCTACCTATATACCCCTCCACTTCCACTTTCCCATCCGCCTTATAGTACAGCATAGAGCGCGGTTCAAGTTGATCGGGATAAATTAATATTGGCGTACCATACATATTGCGGAATTGGTGCTCGAATATGGCGCTTGAAGTAGTAGCTGCGTATTGAAGGCTTTTCTGTTTGTAGCGAGGCGAATCCAGCGGAAATTTGTTACAAGTGTAGAAGTTATGGGTCTCACCGAAATCCTCTTGAATTAGTAAAACATTATAAATGTCGTTGGCCATGGCGTCGAGGCAGTACTGTTGTAAGAGCTCAAGATTGGTTAGTTGTGGCGCATAAGCCACTATGCGTGTTTGCTTCAAGCCTCGAAACACACTGAGCTCTGCTAGTCTAGCAGCTATACTTGATTGGTGCAGGCAGAGCAGAATCAGCAGCTCTTTCGAGAATTGCGCCTTAAAATTATACGCCAACCTCTTGTTTAGAAGCACCACGGGCATCGGTATTTCCTTCAGAATCTTATCAAAAATGCAATCATCTGTCGATGCCTGGCAAATTGCGATCGTATTGAAATCCCGTTCCATGCGGATCACCTGTAGCAATTTTTGTAATTCGCTCGTCATTGTGCCATTTTCAGTAGATACAATTTTTGAAGGTTTGGCAGAATTCTCTTTGATTGCCAGCAAAAAAATAAGTATCAAGCACTTCAAGCGCATCTTTGACATATCGATAGAGTATAGTGAACGGTGTGATTCGAAGAACTGAGCTGTGCTAGGATCTATATGACTTTAAATGGGTATCTACAGGTGCATTGCCTAGAAATATTTGCAGTCCATCTATAACAATCTACATTTGCGCAGAAAAATTTTTGGCACTACCTCTTTCTTGTTTTCTAAACGAGACGCACTGACACTATGCTATGCTGTGACGGCCCTCGGTGTTTTCCTGCAATGAAAAACTCATCACAAAACATAAACGAACAACTTTTAAAATATTTATAATAACATAAACTGATTTAAGTACATATATTGTGTGCATGTGAGCTCGCATTGATACCAAGGTAATAGACAAACAAGTATGTATATTAAGGTGGCCCAAAGGAACATGCATAGGAAAAAAGTTTAAATTGTTAAGCTCTCATCTCCTAGGATTTTTCTAAATGGAAAAAAAGAATACTCCAATTTTTTGTTAAAAAAATGAACTGCCTCAAAGTCCATGCAGTTTTCCATGTATTTTATATGGGGAAAACACACTTTCTCGTATAAATGGTATAGAATTCTTGAAAATAAATATTTTTCAATCAGCAAGCTTTGTTTATATTCATGAGACTTCACACAATAGCACCTATTTGTTTACTTAAAAATTTTTTTTTATATTAACGTTTTTTATGGGTTCCCCATGGGGGTTTTGAGGGACCCATAAAAATAGTTAATATAAAAAAAAAATAGTTTAATAAATAATTGTCTGTTATCCTTTGAAGTCTTCTGAAGAGAAAGAGAGAAATATTGATTTTCAAGGATTCTTTACCATTCCTACGAAAAAGCGTTTTCCCCATGGGCTTTGAGGCTGTTCTAAATAAAATTTTTTTTAACAAAAAAATACAGGTATTTTTTGTACTCCATTTAGAAAAAATTTTAGGGGGTGAAAGCTTAAATTTTTAAACATTTTTGGACCACCCTAATGTATGTGTATGAAATAAACTAATGAGGGGAACATAGTCATTAGGAAATTAGCTTTCAATTATAGAGTGCGTTTCGTGTTGTATACAATCAATTTTTTAAATGGTACACTGGCCAGTTTTTTAATTAGGGAAATAATTGCAAACGATTAGCGTGTAGTTCCTTTGGTTGAAAATGTTTCTAGAAAATAGCTCCTAACGCGTAAATTACACATAAATATATGAAAATAGCAAATACCCCGCCAGCTTAGAGGCCAATTTACACACATCAGTGCCGTGTCAGTTGCGTATCAGTGTCAGTGAAAATAAAATGTCGTTGCCTTAGGGTCAATTTCACCAGCTCTGTTTAACTTTAATCTCCAATTAAACATCGTTATCGACGTTACCAACTCCATGCATATCTTTTGGAGCCGGCAAAGTCGATAATGATATTTAATTAGAGATCAAAGTTAAACAGAGCTGGTGAAATTGGCCCTTAGTCTCAAACGAAGCTGTTCAGACATGTCCGGCACAGTGCCGTTTCTTAGCATCATGGCTGCTTGAGTGTTTCTGCCATGTCCGTTCCGTGATTTTTAAATACGTCGGAGATGATATTTTTGTGTATTTCACTGACGAGTTGATGTTATTATATTCCAAGTTGAAATTCCTTCCCTCAAAGCATGGGACGTAAATACTACGGATGTGTGTGAATTGGTATCACTGATCGATGTTGATTGGCACTGATACTGAACTGACACGCCACAAATACGGCACTGATGTGTGTAAATAGACCTTAAAAGTATTTTCGCGTTGTTACTCCCTATCACTATCATTTTGAAAGTACGTAGAATTTAAGCAAAGTATCGACTTTCAGCTGGAAATTCAATCTAAAATTAATCAATCAATTCAGTGCACTCGCGCCTCGGCACTCACGTAACTGATAAATTATTTTTATTTGGAAATCAGCATTAGTGTTGCCGTTTTGATAAAATTGTATAATTTTTAATACTTGTCTTTTTAAATTTTCTGATTTGATACTTTGATACTTTTTTGTTTATAAATGTCACATTTCGATACCTTTTCCGGATAGGAACGGATTTGTGAAAACTATGATAATTACCTGTTCAAAGGAGAACTAAATTTTTTTCCTATGATTTGTATTTCTTTCCATATGCCTTGCATGTAAGTGCAAAACAGCTCTGCTCTTATACATACTATTCGATAATATTGAAAAGTTTTGTGACTATATATAAAGATATTTTTGAATTGGCTTCAAAAGATTTGAGTTTAGCTCCTGATATTTTGTTTACTTTAAATTGATTTTTTTTGGAATTTTTTTCGTTTGAATACGATACTTTTTCAAATTGCTAACATGGAAAAACCGAAAATCGCTAACATGGAAAAAAACAAATCGTGGTACAAAGCTCAATAACCTTGTCAAAAATAAATATGATTACGCCACAATAATAAAAAACAAAAAGAAATAGTTTGGGATGAGCCTGCCTAAATCTATGCAATGATTCCATATAATGCATGTATACAAAATAATCATAGCAATCACCCTGTTCAAGTTTAAATAGCGGCGAATCAGCTGCACTTGATAGGAGTAGATTGTATAAGGAAATGGATTAGCAACAGCTTTCGGGGTGTACATAGCTCAGTGGTTAGCGCTTCTGGCTATGAACATCGATGATGCGGGTTCGATTCCTGCTGAAGTCTCAAAAAAGAAGTCTGATGAGGAGATGTGGTGATCTCCGAAATAGCAGCTATAACTTTTGTTTCCTAAAAACAAATCGTGGTACAAAGCTCAATAACCTTGTCGAAAATGATTCTGTTTGAAAAAGTCATGTCACTTTTTTCTTAGTGCGTTTTCCGTTTTTATTAAAACAAATCATATTTAAAAAGCTTTTTATGTAATAAATATGTATTTAATGGTAAAATTTTAAATTTTATTAATTTTTCAAATAAAAATCAGGGTTGCATATCTGCTATTTAAATAGCCGAAATGGGGCATTAAATACAGTTCATAGCTCATCAGAAATTGGCCCTCAGCTTTTCCTCCGGGTAAATGCGGCAGTAGTAAATAGAAACGATAACCTGATTCTTGTGCTTTTTTGGAGAAAGATTTTGCGGTAATTTTACGATGTTTTACTCATTTGAAATGCCGAATTCCACGGAAGATGTATAGTAAAACCGGTCAAAATTATTTAATGTATATTTCGGCTCAGTAATAAAACAAAACATGGAGTTCCATCATAATTAGAGATTTTTGGAAAAAGAACGACTAACTGCACTTATAAGGACCATTCTTGTAACATTTTTTTGACCCAGTTACCACAGGTTCACAGAAAAGCTTTTTCAGAAAAAGGCAAGAACGATGTTTGCGAAAAGTTTCAACTGCTAAAATTTCGTGTTCATGTATTTTTAAGTAATTTTTACAAAAGAAGAAAAATATAGGAAAAAATAGCTATGTATTGAGTTTTTTCATAAGATCTTTGACAAATAATATTCGTAACGTAGTTTTTACCAAATTGAAGGCCTGACTTATAGCCATTTAATTAAAATTAAAATTTTGTGACGCATTTTGAAGAAAAAAAAAATGGAGTAGATCGGTGCACTGCAATTTGCAATGAAATTTTCAAGAGATTTTGAGAACTGAAATCAGATTTTCGGTCAGCTAAAGACTTGCGACAGTTACTATATCTGCATTGCATAAGACATTAGATCATACATACAACTTTTTTTGGGTTCCTTCAGCCGCAACTGTTATTTAATGACACTTAATTCTATTTACTAATCTACAAATATACATACACTGAAATTTCTATAATCACCAAAATTACCACATTCTATTAATATGTACAAAATACTCGTTGACTAAAGTAAAAAAAAAACACGCACTATTTCAATTGCTTTCTTTATTATGACACTCTAATAACTCTTTAAGAATATCCTTATTGGTTATTGGGTTTTTTTTATATATGCGATTAAGACACAGTGGTGTAGTGGTAAGCAGTGCGCGCTTCCACTCCGCAGGCCTGGGTTCAAGCCCTGGTCAACGTCGCAAAAAAGTTTAGAGAAAAGGTTTTTTCTTAACAGCGGTCACCCCTCGGCAGGCAATGGCAAACCTCCGAGGGTACTTCTGCCATGAAAAAGCTTCTCACAAAAATACAATCGCCGTTCGGAGTCGGCATAAAACTGTAGGTCCCTCCCCTTTGTGTGACAACATCAAGGCGCACGCCACAAATCGGAGGAGAAGCTCGGCCAAACACTAACATATGTGTAAGCGCCAAATTATTATTATTATTATTATTATTAAGACACAGAAAGTTAATTAGGCCGAAATCCATATAATGATAAATGTATATATATGTATATGCAATTTTGTATTATTTACAGCACTCGATATGTGTATTCTTTTTAAAACTGCCTGCATTCTTCCAACGAAAGTACAAAATCTCGCCCAAAAAAGCAACCACACCTAATGACATACTGCCGATGTATTGCATTTGTATCCAAAAGAAGTCATCCACCATAAAAGGTCGTCCAGTGTCGAGCGGTTTACTCAAATCTTCAAATACTACCAATTTCAATTTCGCCATTACATAAAAATTTAGTGACACCCATATTTTCGTAATACCTGAAGAATGTAGACGCTGGACAGTCATCTAATAAATCACGTTAGGGTAGATCCGCACGAATGGGCATAGATACAGATACAGTTTTGTATAAACACAAGTCCGAATTGAAGTAGAATATTGACCGGTTGAAGATACTCTGTTGCGATTCGAAGGCCTCCCAGTGAACATTTGAGACGGGATACACACATTTTGAATTCATGCTTGCTCGATACTTCAGCCATTCTTTAAATTCTGGAACTATTTTCACGAGACGCTTGCGTTCCAAAAGGCTCTGATTCCCATTTATGATTGACATTTCGTGTGCAGAAAATAGAATTGTCAGACCGGCAGCTTCCAAATCTTCGTAACTATGATGCATCGGCAGAAGAGGAGGATGAGTGAGAAAGGACTGCAGGTAGGCTTGGTAGGTGGTATTAGTAATGATGCCCATGTAGCAAAGCAAAAATACGATGCTTAGTTTTAACGCTTGGTTGGGCGACTAAGACGAAAGGCTGGCCTAGCATGCCGCTAATGTTTTCCATCCTCATTATAGTACAACATGGAGCGCGGTTCAAGTTGATCAGGATAAATGCATATTGAATTTTTTTTTGTTTGTAGCGAGGCGCATCTAGCGGAAATTTGAAATCCTTTTGAATTATTAAAACATTATAAATGTCGTTGGCCATAGCGTTGAGGCAGGATTGTTCTACTTGCTGAAGATTGGTTGGATGTGGCGCATAAGCCACTATGCGTGTTTGTTTCAAGCGTCGAAACACACTGAGCTCTGCTGGTCTAGCAGCTATACATGATTGGTGCAGACAGAGCAGAATCAGCAGCTCTCTTGAGTATAGTGCTTTGTAATTGTATGCCAACCTTTTGGTTAGAAGCACGACAGGCAACGTTTGGTGCAGTCCTCGGTTGGTGCCTGGCAAATTGCGATAGTATTGAAATCACATTCCTTGCGTATTACCTGCAGCAATTTTAATGATTCGCTGGCCATTGCGTCAGCTTTAGGGCCCAAAATTAGGGTAGATGCAGCTATCTTCGCTTTGACTGTCAGCAATAAAATCAATATCGAACACTTCAAGCGTTGACCCTTTGACATGTCGATAAAGTGTAGTGAATGGTGAGATTCGAACCACTGCGCTGTACTGGAACTTATCTGCCCTAAAGTGGGCGTTTACATAGGTTTGCAATCTATATTTATACAGAAAATTATTAGAAACGTCCTTTTCCATGTTTTGTAAATGAACCAGAGTGGAATGAAAGTAGTCGTATTTTATCTAAGTATTAATTATAAGTTTACTTACATACATATATATATATTTTGCTGTTATTTTTAGACATTGACTGAACTAATTCTGTGTGAAAACTTATATTTTCAATCTTCTCCATTTGTATTGCCAGGGGTTTGTGCTAACTGGTCCTACATTATTCGAAGTTAGATTAGTGGGTAAAAATGAACTTATGTCGGCAGTGCTTCTCGAATGAAAAATTTATTGCATTTCCCTGACAGAGCTAACGTATTTTAAGCGGATGTTTCGGCTATCCAAGTTTCTTTACTCTAATATATGCTTATTAGCCTTGCAAAGGGGAACATAGGATTCGGGCGCAATATTCATGGCAACGAGATGGCAGATGAGCTGCCTCTAAACGGATTACTGCAGAAACTGGTATGCCTACATAACAGAACATAGGCACATACATAGATACTTCCATAGACAAACAAATATATATCGCGACATATTGTCCAGTTTTGACTATTTATTTTTATTTTGTTTAAATTACTATACAAAATATCTTTATTGTTTATTTTTATTTTTTATTTTATTTTTAAATTTATACAAAAATTGGAAGAATTCAACAACTTTTCACCAAAATTTCAAAATTTTTTATCAAAATTTTCAGACAAATTTTTCTAAAAAAATATTAAAATATGTGCTGCTAATGCTGTTGTGCATTCTTTTCTATATAAAAGAAATTTCGGGCAAACGTTACATTGCATATTTGTTTGTACATGATAAGGCTAATTGCAATTGAAGTGCCCTATGTACACACCTGTTCGAATCGAGTCTAGTAATGGGTTTCTTCGTAGTAAAATCGGGTAGTGCTTTAACCAGGCGGAATAGTTTGTGCTTTTTTAAGTAAGGATTATAACTGCTCCAGCAGCAAAGCACAACTATTCCGAGGGCCATTGGCTCTATGAATATCAAAAAATAATTTCCTTTACATATTTATGTAAGCAATACTAAAATTTGAGCGACAAAGCTTGCCTTCCAGCGCACTCTAATTAAGACCATTGCAATGCCCATTTTCTTTGAGCACTCTTCATTGAACACTTAAAATACTGATTTATTTATTCAATACTCCTAAGTATATATTTTTGTAATTGAACGTTACTCAAAGAATGCTCTTCTAAAATATTTCAAAGGAAATTTTTTTACATTTCCTCTTTTCCACAGTTGCTTCAATGCCCACCGCTGATCGCGCTACAAAGAAGAGAATCAACTGGATTCACGCTTTGGCAATTGCATTTGCTGTCTTCGAATTTACCGGTTACTGATTATGTGCAATAAAAAGACAAAAACAACAAAAGTGTAGCTGCAGCATATTGTGTTTTTTCCTATCGAAAGCGTTGCATTGTTACTTCGTTATAGTTGCAGTGAAACCAGCAGCAGCAGCAGATTGTGCGTCCAGCTTAACAAAAAAAAAAAAATAAATAAATGATTAAGTAAAATACTTGCAACATTCAATGTGGCAATTGAGCATAGCCTTGTGGCGGATCCCAACCGAGCATGAAGTAAAAAATTTTACATTTTTTTGTTGCTCCTTCCCTTTTTATCGCTCAAGCTCTTTTCTTTCCTATTCCTAGCCATTCAGTAGTTTTAATTCATTTGCCGCTTTTCATTGCGCTTATTAATAGCGCCGCCCCGTCACAGCCGCCGCTGCCAGCGGAGTGTCCTGTGCGCGACGCAACAATTGCGTGAATGGCTGCGACAATTCTATGCTGTTAGCGATAAATTGTTGTATTTTACTTTACGCTTTTATTTTATTTGTTTAGGGGTTTTACTCTTTTTCGCCACGCTTTTCAAGCTTGCACTTTCTGCGCTGGGCGCCGCTGGGTAAAGTAGTAACTTTGAACGGAAACTGTTCGGAGTGAGCGGGGGGCAGATGCGCCATAGTGTTCTTTTGAAAGTGACGTGGTTTACAGCCTTGCTAGTCTTTCAACGGCGTCTCTTGAAAAGTAATTGATTTATGCGCAGAAAATGCTCAGTTAATTGGACGGCACAGTGGACAGTGGACAGCGAAGCGCGGGGGGAAAACAACATTTTTTGTTTGAAATTTCGATTTAAAAAATAGTAAAAACGAAATAAATGCTGCAAAGTGTATCTAACGCAAAGCTTCGGTAGAAAGAAATCTACAGGGCAGGAGTAAATACAAAACTTTTTTAGTTGAAGAAAAGCGGAGTGTTAAATGCATTTCTTTTCTTCTTTTCAAAATAATTTATTGGCGTGATTACGAGCGAATGGCAGTCAAATTGCTTTGAACTTTCGCTGCCTTTGAGCACAAAAGAGAAATGTTAAAATAGTATTTAATATTTACTCACACTAATTAACCATTATTTACATGCAAATAGGAGAACTAATTTTATTAGTCCCAACATTTTGAACAAATGGTTACTTGTTACCAATGATCAGATGACTACTCCCCATCAGTCTCGAAGTGGTTGTTGTGAAGGAGAGGGGGAAAAAGGCGATTTAATGCCTAAAAGGGCCTGGTAGAGCTTTTTTAAAAGTATCTAAGCTGCAGATTATAAAAGGCGTGTGCTGAGGTGAATGAAGTTCATGACCGGGTTTCCTTGATCCGTTTTG
The DNA here is from genome assembly GCA_029783565.1 of Rhagoletis cerasi. Taxonomy (NCBI): domain Eukaryota; kingdom Metazoa; phylum Arthropoda; class Insecta; order Diptera; family Tephritidae; genus Rhagoletis; species Rhagoletis cerasi. Next base: position 11,737 of record JAPVRG010246311.1, read on the forward strand.
GTAACGAAGAACAGATCATCGGGAGATGGACTAAAAGCTTATTACGCCATTGCATTACAGGTCATGAAAATTACATTTGAAAATTATAAGCAGAGTGTGCCTTAACAAGTTGATAATATATATGGTCGGTCTGTAACTGAAAGGCTAGTGCATTCTAAACAGCTAAAATCACCATTTTCGTTCATTGTCAGTAGGTATGTTTTTTCCTTACAACTATTTGTGCTGAATATAAGACGTCTGTGGAGCTTTCTATTTTTAAATCTATACTCACATATTGCCACAACAAGGAACTGACAGCACCCTGTCCGATTGCGATTCATGCAGTGAGATTAAAGGTCTGTCTAAATACAGCTTTCGCGTCGTTTTTTCGCTCACCTCGCTTCGACAGCTGACCATGAAATCATGCATTCATATTAGAGAACGACCGAACTTCGGCTTCGGCAAAAAAAAGCCGAACTTTGGCCGAACATTAATTATTGAATTATTGCCACATGTACACATGCCATAACAAGTTTTTTATGTTATTTTTACAAGAATACTTATGTACATAAGTATGTTACTTTCTGAAATTTATGTGATTGAAACTAAAGTATGTACATTTTTTGCTTTTTTATCAAAAATAATACTGCATTTTTAAAAAGTCATTGCTTGTTTATTACTTGGGCCCTTAAAAATGTTCGGTTCGGCTTCGGTTCGGCTTCGGCCGAAATTGGCCGAAGTTCGGTTCGGTTCGGTTCGGCCTTAAAAATCGAGGTACGGTCGTTCTCTAATTCATATACAGCCGTCCACATAGCTAAACTTTGGCAACGCTAACGCAACGGAAAGCAGAAAGATTGCCGACCCTCAACTTTTCGCAAGCGCCCATGGGCAGCTGTTGCAAATAACCAATAAAAAGTATGTGAAATATTTTTGTTTTTTAACCGAATGGGGGAGGAGTTCTCCGGGATTAATAGCTGTCGCCTGCGAAACTTCGTTCTCGGCAAGCAGCGAATTTCGCTATAACCTAGCAGCTACCGTTTATAGTAGTATCACAAAGGATCAATAATCATGGGAAGTGTGCCCCATGTCTGG
>JAPVRG010246318.1:1231-11836 GCA_029783565.1 Rhagoletis cerasi
CCGATATAATCTTCATAGAAATATTTAAAAATATTTAAAATTGTGACTTGTGGGACAAGTCCTTGTGATTGGTGTAAGCAATTAAGTATGAAGTAAAAGTTTCCATAGACAAAAATTACATTTCATTTTATTTTTTAATGTTTTTACACAGATAAATGAAATGTAGTCATTTAATAATAATAATAATTAACCCAACGGTTTTACCCTCCATTCCCGCCCAAGAAAGACGTTACTACTGAAATAGGGATAATTAAGGAATTTTACACAATTTTTCGTTCTCCTCTTTTACATGGAATGACCCAGTTTCATTTTATTTTTATTCGACTGCAAACAAATAGCTACGCCGACCGAGTGTAAGACGCAACTACACATACACACGCATACACATACACACTTCGGTGATCCTGTCTACGAGTATGTGTTGCTGCCACATCGACATTTGGTTTACTTGCATGTTTACGCCACCGACATTGCCACCATTCGAGAGGTAACGAGAAGGCTGCCACCCCGGGCTAATCCGCTGCGCGTCCGCCCCCCAAACGGCTATTTGTTGGCGCTTCGGAGGGCATATTTCGCAACAAATGCGATTTTCGCGCTCGAGCAGGCGAGGGCGGCGTCGTTGGTGGCAACTTATGCACCACTCTGCTAGATGACGAGTGAGTGTCGCATGCCGCATGCCGCATTTTTCAACACTTTTGAGTTCTCCAAGTGCCGGAATTATGCACTTCTATAGTGATGATTTGGCGTTTTTACGCCACATAAAAATGTACATAAACTTTTTCATTGTCTAAATGGCTTTCAAATGCTTTTTCCGCCGCTAAGCTGCAAAGTGCAGGCAATTTATTATGTATGTATATGGTGCTGGAGAATTTGCATTTTTTTTTTTTTGAGCAGAGATTAGTGATTTTCCAGTTAGTGAAAGCTTTATTTGGCAATTCGTTTGTATTAAAATCTGAAAATAAATTTCATTGCGTCTATCCATACTTGGCAGTCGGTGTTGGCGAAGCAAATTTGTGAATTAAAATTATTTGCACTTGCATGTGCGTACTTACATACATATTTATTTATATATACTTAAGTGCATAGGTATGCCCATATGTATGTACTATGTACTTGCTGAAATTTGAGACTTGCCTTAATTTAGGATACAAATTGCTTGAATATTGAATGCGTTGCACGGAATACAGTATGGCCCCGGTTTATTGATCCCAGATGAAAGCGAGCCCCGTTTAGTTTGTACCCTAAATACTCGAAATCAAATTGAGCGGGCGGTATTGCATGAGTAAAGATCAATTGGCTCGCTAGCTAATATATTTTTTTCTTTATTTTAGTGAGTATTTTCACTATCACAGACCGACCAGAATTTTATTCATTTTGCATAGTTTCACCTCATTTCGCATTTTCCTTCAAGGCGGCTATGTGCAGTTAAACATAATTCTACATTTCGTGTCCTCTCCGCTATCTAAGATTTGAGGACATCGTGGTAAAACGGAATTCAACTGAACTTCGTACACAAGGTCAAAAAATTAGATCATATAAATACATGTACGAATAATTGTAATACCAGTACTTATATGTACTTTAAGTAAAATGCTAAGTATAATATAGGCATCAGTTGAAAAAAATGGGAAATATTTCAGTAAATAGGGCTTTCATCTATCTTAAAGATGAAAGTTCTGAATATTGTTTTATTATGTTTAACATTTGTTTATTGGATTTATTTACTTTAAATGAAAAAATATGTTTGGAAAAAATCCAATTTTCAACATCTTTTGATGTCAAATATAGAATAGAGATTAGAGAATGTTAAATTATATGTCAAAATATGCAAATGTTCTTTGGGTTGTATTTCACACATTTTTCCCTTTTCAAATTTAACGCTCTAATTCATTTAGTTCTTGAAGAAATATGTTCAAAAAATTTACTTTTGTAATGAAAATATTCTTCTCTATTTTTTAGATATGTTTTTTAAACTTTTTGTAGAATTGTTTTTAGTGGACCAGTTCTTGGTTAAATGGAACGCTTTAAGTGGGCCTGGGTCAGTTCATTAATTATTGGCTTCAGTTATTTTATTAACGAATACAAATTATTTTTTTTTTACATTTATTAAAACACAGCACACATACATATATGTACGTAGCATTTTACGCACGGGAACCTAAATTTGCATTTTGCTTCCAGATTCTTTACTTTTTAACAAGGCCCGCGGCGACATGAAACTTATCGTAGGTTTTGCTTTTAAACAAACTTAAAATGCGATCCGTGTTTATCTAAGGCCACCAAATGCTCAAAAAAAATTGTAAGTAATAAAAAATAAAGCAACAAATGTTTTTGAAAATTATAGATTGTTTTAGAGTTTTTTTAATTTAATTTTGCTCTTTTTTCTTTTGTTTGTGTATAGTAAATGGAAGCGACTACGCTTCGGTGTGGGGATGTTGGATTTGGTTCAGGATTACAAGGTGTGTGAGTGTGTGTGTGCGTGTGGGAAGAGTGGTGATCAACAAATGGTTTTAGACGCAGACAAGAGGAAGAAGTGAAGGGTTTCGTGGTTAATTGTTTTTATTTTTTTTTATTTTTATTATAATGTTTCATAGCTTTCACATCCTGTCTTTTGATTATACTTTTTTTTTACTTTTGTTTTGATTTTTGCATTTCAAGTATTTTTATGAATATTATTTTAAATTGTAGGGAAACACGTTTGGGGTTTGGGCTGTGGCAAATACATATAAGGGCTTTGGGTACAATTGGTATCACATTATTCATTTCTCTGTTGTATGGCATTTTAGAACAAAAGTATTTTGCTTTTTCTGTTTTGTATCGATTTTCAAACTTTTTTTTTTAATTATTAAATATTTGATAGATATGTATATATATATATATATATTATATTGTTGTACGGTCACTGCAAAAGCTGTAAAAAAATTTATCCTGAAGAAAAAATAACAAAAAATAACTTTAAGGGTGATTTCGTTTTAGTTATTCGATAAAAAGCACAAAACTGAAGTCAAAGTGTAAAAGTAAATTTATCTGTGTGAATAATAAAATCGAAATTTTCAATTTAAAGAAAAAACTTTTTACTTTAAAGAATATCATAACACTCTACTTTTATACAAAAAACATATGGATTTTGAGTAAGTACATAAAATAAAATTGAAAATAATCATCGAGTTGGACGACGTGAGTTGAAATTTAAATTTCGTGAACTTTTTTGTTGTTGTAATTTAAAAATATTTACATATCAGGCGTCGTTTATAGTTTGCTGCATATCGGGTGTATGAATACATAAAAATGAGATGGAAGTAAGTATGTAAGTAGAACAACAATAGGCCAGAGCAAAGCAGGCGAGGAGCAACGCCTGAGCTGCATTCCTCGGCCACTTTGTGCCGCCAAAAAAATTTGGACTGATTGGAAAAATGTGGTTAATCGATGTTAGTGATTAGTGAAGCTTAAATATCACAAAATCAAAAAATAAAATAATAACAAATAAATACACAACAAAAACGTACTGAAGGAAAAACCAAGGCACACTTGGAATCGAATCAACCGAATACACATAGACACGTACACATACAACAAACAACTCTAATCGATAGTAATAATACAATAAGTAGATAATGGATAATGGATAATACTAGATAATAATCATAACAGTCATAAGAGTTACTGTGAAATAACGGCAAATCGAATTTATTTGCATAGTTGCATATTTAATTTACGTCTAAAAGTGAAGGCATTCGTCCGCGAATAACAAACACATAGAGAATTAAAAGTTTTTATTTACAAGTTGCTGTCAGCAACATTTTTGTGTTTCGTTTGCTTTTTGGTTGTTTTCGGTGTTTTTTTTTTTGGAAAACGAAAAGGAAAAGAAAATTAAATTGTTTGCTCCGATCTCTGATCTTCATTCCATAGTATCTATATATGTATATATCTTTGTATTATGTACATATGTATATGTTTTGAAGTAAAATCGAATTGTCGTGATTTTGTGGCAAAGTCTTCTGCTCGTTTTTGTTCGTCCTGTTTTCGAATTGTATCGGAAAACGAAACGCATTGACGAAACTATGAAATTAAAGGTGTGTTTTCTGTTTTTTTTTCGGTTATCAGTTTCCCGTATGAGCTCTGATCGAGTTACCGATTTCTCTGAGAGTCGCAATTGTCAACTTACCAAGGCGTGAATGAACTCCAGAAGAGACTTTTCGCACGATTTTTCATAAATCACATTTGGAGTGTTTGTTGGTTATTTGAGCACCGATTTCATTCAATATTTCGTTGAGGGTTTTTTTCATTTTAATTATTGCGTTCACACATCATTGGTGGTTTTGTAAAGTGTTTTATTTCATATTATTTTTATTTTTATTTTATTATTTTTTTTTTTTTGGTTTTAAAATTTATAGTTTGCATTTTGTGCCAAGCAGCCGTAAAGCGACAAAGGGTACACAGACATGTATACAATAAAAAATACAGGGCAAAAATCGAAAGTAAAAAGAGATAAAGAGACAAAATAGAGTTATATTTAGAACTTAATTTTGTTGCTTTTAAGGTTTCATTTTTTTATACTAATTTAAAGCTACTGCATTCCCTGCATAGTCCGCTGGCGAAAGCCAAGTGTAGTGGCGATTCACTCAAAAAAACGTTCAAAAACTTAAATATTTGCAAGCAAACCAACGAACGAAAGGAAACGGAAAACTGTCAACAGCGAAGAACTTCAACGAAAAATCAAACCGAAAAATTCATTCGACAATTACACATAAGGATAATTACGGACTGTCGCACGGCACACAAAAACTTCTCATTCGGTGTTCGGTAGTTCCTTTGAACCTAGGATGCCGCAAGCACTTCTCATCCCCGGCAGTATTTCTCAATACTCAGTTTAGTTATTGGTTAGTATTTGGTTAATAGTTTTAATGGGGAAATATTTCATTCTTAAATATTATTCGCTTAGAAATCAACATTGAACGCAAATTGAAAACTCAAAACTTGGGCACGCACATTGAAAGAATGAAATCGAATGAAAATTGAACAAATTAAAAGAGGCTGGTAAATGTGAAAGCAAAATCGATAACGGAGAAGTGGCAAATTTATGCTAGCATGAAAATATTTTAGTTACATTTCAAAGCAGTTAAATCGAAAATCCAAATTATTTATTTTATTTTGAGTATTTGGCTAGTCGACACTAACGCTGGCAGCAATAAGATTTTTATGATTTGTTGAAAACTAATTGCTGGCTTAAAGAGTGCGTTATAGTTTACTTTTCTTTTTGCACTTTTACAAAAACATATAATCCGCCGTATTTCCGATCGTACTTAAATACTTATTTAGCTTACAGGTAAAGATATATGTATGCATGTGTTACATTTATATTCGGATTAGATGAAAACGAAACATAAATAAATAACAACAACAAAAAAGTACACTCTTTGGAGAGGGGAAGCAGAATTTTCCGCCACCGCCACCGCCGCCTGTTTACCGGCTTTGGCTTGAAGCAATGAAAGTTTCGCAAATCTGTTATTTAATTTAGACCAAAAAATAAAGAAAAATAATAGCGGAATCATCAAACTTTGTCTGCCAACTTGAAATAATGCATTAAAGCAAATACAGAAATGAACTTAAATGAAAGCAAATTAAAAGTAAACTGAGATTGCCTTCAGCGTGCTCTGATTAAATTCACAAATTGAGAAGCTGATTTACTTATGAAATTGATCTATTTGCGCATTGGACATCTGGATTATTCAGGAAAATCAGGAAAATACAGAGTTCTTAATAGATCGTTTGCTGAAAATTTGGAATGCATCCGAAAAAAGTCAAATTTTGTAAATAGCTTTCGAAAACTGATTTTGATTGAGCCGAAAGTGATCAAAATGAAACAAGAATTGATGCAACACTGGCCGCTAAGTTTTTTATTTGGTTTTTATGGTACAACGACAATCTTAGTTAGCTTCGATATAATGCTAAATAACTCTTTAACATCCTATATGTAAATCAGCCCCAACTGCTTACAATATTGGGCTCAGAAGATCTTAAAGGACCTCGTGGCTAGGATACAGTGGGGGGATCTCTTTCCTGGCTATTGCGAAATGCCAACAGGAGAACCTTAGATTAGATCATTAGAATGGCCTATGCACTCTTAATAAACCAGACGGGACCCACACTTGTACCCCGGAGAAACAAGTACGCTTCAGTTAGAAACCCACCTCAAGGCCTAAGCCCCATCACAAGTACTGTTAGGTAAGTGTGCGCAAAAAAAGGACAAGAAGCCTAGCGTAGCGAGCACGAAAATCTACTACGAGTATTACTGCAATTCGTAGCCTAATTCAGGTAATGGAAAATGCATTGGAGTATAAACAGATAGCACTGTACGCATTTCTGGATATGTCAGGTGCTTTTGTCAATACGTCCTACTGTAAAAGACAATGCAATTAATGCATATGTACGCCTAAGAAGATGGTCTTTTTATCTACGTTGTAGGCTGTAATGAGGAGGTCATATGATCCAGATTGCAGGCAGCCCAGAATTTAATTATGCATATATAAGAAGGCCAATCTGATCGAACCTGCATTGGAAGGGACGGAGATTAAGCTTTTATAAGAGGCGACCCTAGAAAAGAGCTCAAAAGAAACTCACATCATGGTAAAACTTAGGGAATATCCCCGAGTTTGTAAAACTAAAAGTCACACAAAATAGCTTCGGCGTCTCTTTGGGTAAGCTACACCGCTTGGTCTGTGGAGCCATGACCAAATTTACTATAGAGGCGCTAGGGATCATCACAGGCATATCTCCTTACCCATAATCATTGAAAAAGGGGTTTACTGTAGTGCCGTGAGACTACAATCTCTAAACTCGTAAATGATTGATACAAACCAAGGAGCCGTAGCTGCAGTCTAGGGGGATGTAAGCAAACGGCCCTGCATTATCTCTGCGAGGGCCCAGCATTGGCATGATACACTAGGGAGATTTTCCATCCAAAATCTTATGGAGATTTCCAAATGCTCCATTACTAACATTAAAAGCGACAAATTCAAGTGGTTTGAAGAAACCGACGAATCATAAAAGCAGATAATATCAGGGATCGCAAAGAAAGCTTATCAAAATGGTGCTCTCAGCGCTAATTGGGTACTGGGCAAGTGCTCAGGTGACGCTTCTACCAACCAACCAAATGATTGATTAACAATAGGGCCAAACTTACAGACCTAAAAGTTTCAACATGCAGTACATCGTTATTTTAAGACTCTTACACGATTAAAAATAAGTACAATAAAAATGCTTTTTTGATCGTAAATTGCGGATAGAAAATTGTTACAGAAATATTTCCGCAAGGGTTTTCACTGAGTCACGCAAAGCTTGATATTTGTATTTCTGCATATAGGAACATATGTATGTAAAATGAGCTTAGTGACACCCTTCTAGAAGGCGAAATTACTTCAGAACTGTAGTAATGTCTCAGAGCATTTAAATTTTGTATAGTAACTAAATAGTTAAATTAAACTCCTTAAACAATCAAATAAATTTTAAATACGAAACTACAAAAAATATTTGAAATTTACACAAATCCTTTTCAGAATAATTAAGATAAGCCATTATAGCTTTGTGTGATTATATTGAAAGTACATACATATACAGATGTGAGTACTTCTTGCATCTAGCTGTACGAGTTTATCGAGTAGCACTCGTTTCGGCCCTTTGTAAGCCAGTCGTTGCAATCGCTAAATCTCCAATGACTCTTAAAAATATGCAACAAATCTCTTCTTAGCTCTGTTCGTGAGTCACTTACGCAAATCAAATGTTAACACCAAAACACCAAGGCATATTGAATAGATGGCACCAGTAGAGCCGCTGATTAATTTTTTTCTAATACGAGTATTTTATATTTTATTCCAAAATGTCAAATTTTACATTTTTTATACGCGAAGACCGTTGTTATGGCTCTCCTGATATTACCTGTTCAATATGCCGAGGTTAAAATTATTTTCTAATCTTTACTCTTTTTTATTGTATTTTTTTGTTTGTTTTTGTTTCTTTACATGATTATGTTTCTTGAGACGTTTAACAGGGTGAGACGAACACAAGGAGGTAAAACACTAGACAACACACAAACTCAATGAAGTGCTATCATTATTTCGCTTTGGAATTTCTTTTACAAATAAACAATTAACGTAAAGCAAACCAAATTAAATAAATAAAATGAAAAGGAAATAAGCGAAATTGCGAATTCAGATAACTAAATAAAAAGAATGCATGAAAATTAAATTTGAAATAAATTATTTATGTTTGAAGTTGGTAACCCTATAATAGGCAAGAAAAGAAAAAGCTCAAATAAAAGCTTACATTTACTTTGAATGGTTTAATATATGTTTTTGAAGCAACTAGCGTTTTGGTTGTTTAAAAATTCAAATAAAATTAGAAAAATTAAATTTTCATAATAAACGTGAGCATAAACTAAAAATAAAATAACTTCGTTGAAGCGAAATAAACGAAGAAAAAAAAGAAAATTGGTATTCATAACAACATACATACCATTACCCTAATATAGAAAGGCCCTAACTAACAGCAGCCCTAACTCAAATACAGTTTGAAAGTTTAATAAAAAGTAGAGTTATCCAGTTCTAAATTTCGTCTAAACACTGATATTTTTAAACACCATGTTTGATCTAATGCTGTAGTATTTGTTTTCCCTATACTATTAGATGGATTGTGAGTTATCTGACCGCCCTTGGATGAATTTGAATTCCAAATGAAAATGAGTTGGGGCCTTTCTATATTAAGGTAACGATATGTATCTTTCCGTATATAAGAACAGAAAACCATTTTCTGAATGAAAACTATTTTTTATTATTACTTTTTCTCTTTCCAACGCATAAAATGATAGACTCATTGAGGGGAATTGGTGGAGGATTTCGGGAATGTGAGCTCGGGGTTTGAATATATTTACTTTTTCAATAAATGTGTTTAAAACAAAACTAAAAATGTTTGCGAAATAACCCTTCCAAAGCATAAATTTTGGGCTACTGCACATAATGAAAATCGAAACTCAATCAGAAACATAAAAATTAAATGAATATATTAATACGAGTATGAAACGTATTGAATGGAAATCGATATGATTTGAGCTTTTTCTCTTCATTGCACCACAATTATTTCATTATTTCATTGTTTTTTTTTTAGCAAATATTTAATTTTTGAAACTTAGATTTACTTCTAAACTCCTGTTCGCAATTCTTTAAAAGAGTTGGGGTGCAACTGTGAGCTAGGTCATATGGTAATGATTTTTTATAGAGAAATTTAGATGAAACTATTTTTTGAATGCATTTCCTGACTACAGACTTCTTAAGAGCTAAGCGAGAAAGAGTCCAACTAGAGCCTAGCTAACATAGTGGGGTGTTGGGAGTGTGTGTATGTGTGAACGGTAGTACTCACTTTTCGCTGTATTCGTCCATGTGTGCGTACGACTGCACCGAGTTCTCCTCAATCAGAAATTTGACGCGCTGATAGAAAGATGCGGTCACAGAGGGTGGCTGCTTGCGCAGCAGCACCTCCACAGGGTCGTTGGATGACAGACACATGATATGCTCCGCGCAGGCGGGGTGCGAGCAGCACTCGCTGTCCGAACAATCCGTCATACCGTCTGAAAAGAGAAAAGAGAAAAGACGAAAGCAATGAGCAACGGCTGCAAAACGGTGATGGGCGGAGGGTGAGCGTAACGAACAAAAAGGAAATGCTGATCAATCAACTTAATTGGCACTTGTAACTGAGGCCGTTGCGGTTTGGGTCGGCTTTTTAGTGGCAGCAAAAGGTGGTCGGAACGGTAAAGGAGAAACCAAAACGCATAAATCGGAACTAATGAGCCGTGCTTTCGGGCGCATAACAACGCACCAACGCACTTTACATCTGTGCTGATAGAACTTAAAATTAGCATAAACAAAAAAAACCTCCACTTCCACCTCCTCTCATTTGAACTGGCGCTTAACACGACAATCAGTGGCTTGTCGCGCCGGCTTCCCTATTTTTCAGTCTGCAAACAAATTGAGACTTAACTCTTTTAACACATTTCAACCGGCACTTTGCACACATATGGAGAATTGTGAAGCAGGCGTCAGCTACAAAAACAAATATATTCATATCCACGTGCCATTATTGTTTCTCAGATCTTCAACATATTGTCTTTGCTAACTTCAATTGACACACACACACATGGCTACCGGCTGGCGCACCTTTTTTGATCCTTGCAAATGTCTTGGGCATTCTTCTCGATTCCTTTCCTCAGCTGGAGTGCGTACTCCAGGATTTGTAGTGCTGCAAATATTGAAACATTTTCAAGTGACGCTCAAGTTGCTTTTGTTGTTTTCTTGTTTTCCTGTTTTCCAGATTGCTTTGAGTTTCCCTTTGCGCTTTACTCCATTCACCCATTCGCGCTGCGACAATGGCGACAGTAAAAGCATAAAAGCCATAAAAGCAGCAACAAAATGTGAATGCTAAGTAGCTATACGCTTTTAAATTGATTTCAATATCCGTTTATTTCCTCTTCCCCGTCTGTTCCAATCCGACGGCAACCCGTCAGTGGCTCCTCTGCACCATTCACATCTCGGTCGTCTTCACAGGTAGAGCTCGTAA
>JAPVRG010246318.1:12233-27747 GCA_029783565.1 Rhagoletis cerasi
AGCAGCAACAAAATGTGAATGCTAAGTAGCTATACGCTTTTAAATTGATTTCAATATCCGTTTATTTCCTCTTCCCCGTCTGTTCCAATCCGACGGCAACCCGTCAGTGGCTCCTCTGCACCATTCACATCTCGGTCGTCTTCACAGGTAGAGCTCGTAATGTTCCATGACAATTCAAGCTCACTTCCTTCCTTCCTGGCCCGCATCGCCTTGGCCCGTGCATCTCATTCGCATTTTTTATTCCTCCATTTCATTTACATTTGTGTATTGCTGCATAAAGCTCGTATTTATATTGCTTCTTCGGTTTCTGTTGCTGTTGTTGTTCAACTAAACGAATTGTTTATAATTAAACTGCATTGACGACCCAAGAAAAATAAATACATCGCATTCATGTACATACATACATATGTACATAGCAGTTACGTAAGTTTGTGATGCAGTGTGATGTATATGTAAAGTAAAAAAGATCTTCTTCCTGGTGCAAATTGTCGCTGAATCAGTGATTTGAGTTGTTGGAGATCGCCTGCAGCGAGGGTGGGCGCTTCGAAGATGTTTCCGTGAATTGGATTAGCTGTGGAAGTGCACTTCTGGGGAGAAAGCACACACATATGTTTCACATTAGTGTTAAAGAATGCTTGATTGAATGCGCAAAGTGTGAATAAACCCTGCAGGAAATTTTTCTAACCAAAAAATAGTTCAAATGGGTTCCTTTTTCCACAGCACTAGTTCCCGCTCAATCTCCGGATAACGACTTCAACTGTCTACTTTAAAATGAAGCTGTCATTGGCGGTGGACAGTTGCCCCACAAGCATGCCGAGGTATATAGTTCAGATATAGTCCCGTATGCCGATGTTGCACTGACTTAAACAACAACAACGCAACGCATTATACATTCACGTTGATGCTTGCAGAGATAAACGAATAATAGTTAGATTTGAGTTTTTTACATTTCGCCAGCCAGCAGAAATCGGAATTTTTTAAGTATCCAGTGTCCCTCATCGCATTACAAAGCAACCAGGCCAAGTCTTGTTCAGTTAGATACTATCTCTGAACTAGTGACTTTACATCATGGGGACACTTGCGCGCTGCAGAGAAGTAAAGCAAGTAAAGGAAGACGAGCGCACGCATACAATTATTTGTAGATATTCGACCAAAGGAAAAAATTTGGAATTATGGCGGAGATCAAACGTAGATTTTTTCTTTCCAGGGGGATAGAAGTACAACTTACATATTTTAAAAGATTAGGAAGATGCGTTTCAAAGTACTTTTGCAAAATCTCCGTCTTACAAACCCGTATTTTGCTTCATAAAACTGTTGGGGAATAATGATTTAACAATAGTTAATATAAAACGAAACCCCTTCTTACATTAATGGCATGTCTAAATACCAAATGAGCCCCAATCCGATTAAAAAAGAATTCAAAATCGAGTGCGGGTAAGGGCACATAATTTTTGCAGTACCATACATCAGAAACAAAGTGATCAAGATAAATATAAGAGAGCGTCAATAGTAGCCTGTCTCTATCTATATGATCCCATCACATTTAGATCAAGGTAAAACGATGGTCATACACCTCTTCCAAGAAATTTCAAGTCCAGATACGGTATGGTCAGACCATTCCTTTCAATCATTTTAATTAAGATGTTTGACCTTCGTTTAACCTGGATATAAACATGATAGAGACATATGATGACCAGAAGCGTGATCAGCGACCCCAAGTAATCATAGATGAACTGAGCTTAGAGATTCATCTGGATTTCGGCCCTCGGAGTTAAACCAGTTTTAATTCCATTACCTGAAACCAAATATATGAATGCCCTTCTTTTGTATATAGATACGTATTTATCTCTGAGTATGGCTGCCTTTGCGTTCGACGAAAATTGTCACTTATAGTTTTTAGAGTTATTTTCTTTTATGTATTCCTCAACTCATCATCAAGGTGAACGGTGGGCATTCTATTCAGTCACCCGATACACCTTAGGGCAACCAATAAAATTATTGAACGCTTACGTATATATATGTATATATAAGTTAAAACAGATGAGTATACGAGTATCAGGATATGGGTACAGCAAGTTGCATAAAAGTGCAGCGCCCATTTTTCCGTTTAATCACTTGTTTCTCCATTCATGTTCTTTTTGAAATTCTATTGATTTATTATCGGTCACAGTTTGCTTTCTCCGCCAACATATCCGGTTTGCCGTGCAGTTTGCTAGCCATTGGCAATACTTCCGACAACACAGCTAAAATGGTTTTTGTTGCTGTGGCTGTGATTGTAGGTGAAGCCGAGCAGGTATGAAATCGTGGTAAATTCGAAAGTTAAAGATTAATTGATGTTGTATCATTTCGAACTGGAAGGTGATGTTGGATAATTTTTATTTGCTTATGCAATGGGAAAGAAATTATAAGAGAATTCGCTGGTAATACAAATGAATAACTTTAACTAGAAGTAAAGCTTATCTCTTCACGCAAAAATAAAGACACGTGGTAAAGCAAAGCAAATGAAATGGCACAAAGGTGTGCCTCACTTACCGCCGTCGTTATCAATGTTGTCCTTGCAGTTCATTTCCAACGCAATCGAGCAGTCAGATCCAGCCCATCCTTCAATGCAGTCGCAGCGATATTCACCATTTTCCAGCGTACATTGGCCATGACGCGAGCAGCCATTCTCACATCCAGCTGAAGGATGAAAAGCAAAAACAAATATGCGATGAATTAAAAAATCTTGAGCTGGAGGAATTTAAAGTATGTACATAAGCAAGGTGTATGTGTATATGTATACTACTAAAGATATACATATGTATGTATGTACATAAGTATGTAGATATTAAAAATGTGAAAATGTAAATTGCTATTTTACATATTTATTTATTTTTTAACTATTTTTTCTTGACATCAAACTACCTCATTTAAGATTCACAAGCGAAATAACTTTCTTGCACCGCAGCTGTGATTGCTTCAGTCAAGATCTATTTCATATGCAAGTTTAAAAGCCAATTTCGATTGGAAGTTGTCGTCTCCGACAAAGAACTTCACCTAACTGTCAATTACAGTCCATTCCTTTCGTTTTTGTATACTTCCTCCTTCGATGGGCTTGCAATAAAATAATTCACTAAAATACCTCTCCCTCCCGCAGCAGTGTTAGAAAGCCCAATCGAATTTGAACTTTGCAGACGCACAAATAGACTTCGATTCCATCAAACGGCAAAGTGACACGACTCTCACCGTCCTCCACCTAAGTGGTTTCATTCAAGTTTATAAAATATAAAATAGCTGAGAATGGCAGTGCGGGAGGAAGTGATGCCAACCAAATGGAGACGAATGGAGTGCGAACTATCGACAAGGTGACATTTACGAAAAAAGGAAGTAAATATGTATAAGGCTACAAGAAAATAGAAACAAACACATGGAGGAGATAGAGAAAGAGGGTAATGGGCAGAAGGTGTGCTAAAAAATGCATGAAAACAATAAAAGCATTTTTTAGAGGACAAACCACTTTGGAAAAAGTTTAAAACAATACGTGAAATATTCAGGGATCGCTAATACTCATAAAGAGAGCCTGAAAGTGTTTAAAGCGAAAATCATTTCTGAAGTACTTTAAATATATTGCAGAAGGAGGAAGAAGTTAGCTCAAATTTGAAAGTAAAAGTGTTTGTAAGAAGAAAAAATAAAAATACTGAAAATGTTTAAAAAAGAATAGAAAGAGTAATGAACGTCGATTATGAAACTTTTTTTGAAGCTAACTAAACTAAATTTCAGCAGCACACAAGCACAATTTGTTTATATATATTTTTTTTTACAGTCTGTTAGACTTATATTGTGACAATGATTTTAATTACGTTAAAATTAAATTAAAGTTAAAATTTGAATTAAATTATATTCTAAATTTAAATATGCATGCTCTACAGAAAGTTTTTCAAATAACACTTTATATCAGTGTAACTATTTCATATCCTTGTGGTTATATCATTGGTCGGTGGGAAAGGCCGAGTTTCCGATCCACGCTGTTTATCATGCATCACTATCTACAATATTCGTATAGCCGTCTCTTTAAAAAAGTAATAGTATCACAATTTCTTATAATCGCTGGTAATGCATTAAAGCGTTTTAAACCTTTATAAAATTTATTTTTTTTCACTTCCGTTCTATACTTTGGGAGTCTGAAGCAGTTATTCTCTCTTAATACATATGTATGGGTTTCATTTATATATCTAAGATTACCGCTAAGATAATCCGGTAGGTTGCCCTTCTTAATATTGCTTACGAATTTCATAGGGAACTGTCGTGGAAGGCTTCCAAAAAAAATTTTTCTCCAAACTCTGGGTTCTACGAGTATTATGCAGAAGATCAAAAAAGCGTTTCCTGCTTGCTTGGACATTTTCACAGATATTCAGCTCCCAGTCTTTTCGAAAAATATAGGCTAGCCTATATGTGTTATGAGTCTCCTTCCAAGCAAGACCCTCAGCAAAAAAAACTTTAACTTCTAAGGGCAATCAAGTAAAAGATAAAAGTTGACAAAAAAGGACTAAAAGTGGTTAGAATCAGAAGTTTTATTTTGCACCGTGCCTAAATTTCAAATTTTTGCACCGATAGTAGAAGCTATTTAAGGATATTAGTAAACAAAGGAATTCAAGTACGTTGCCTCATAAAACTGGTCTATAATGGTAGAATAGATTGATGGTTTTAAAAAGAAATTCGTAAGTTTTTATGGTTCGTTGCTACGAAAAAGAGATACAATTTGTTACGGTTTGCCTCAAAGATAGTAGTAACTACACGCACACAAATTTGTCAGACTTCGATCAAATTTTGAAATACTATCACCATCGAAGGTAAATCACTTTTCCTTCGACGAAAATCCAAATGAAATGATGCGCCTTGATGAAATGCATCTAAATAATTTTCTTGGCTTGCCCTGAACTCACTTTCAAATGGTGATAAATTTACGAAAGAAAATCAAAACGAAAACAAAAGTTCGGAAAATTTAAACTTTCAGAATCAAAATTAAGTGCTTTGCAAACTCAGCGGTTTCCATATCTTCCCAGTCACTTGGTGTCATCGGCCGCATCTGTTGCTGATTATTGAAGCTTTGTTGTTGCTGCACATGTCATCGATATGTTGATGTACTGCGTCTTTGCATTTCTGCTGCTCTGCGTTCTGTACATCGCCGTCTTTGTCGCCTACGATGTCCTGATATGGCTGTATCGTTGGCTGAGCCGCCGAGTACGTTTTGCTGAAGTCACACCGCAGCCACCGCCACGTATGCCACCCCATGGACCACGCGAGCAGTAGACTTATCTTGTACATGCAACATACATACACACGTATGCACATAAATATAGCCGACGAAGAATTTTCCTAAAATGACAGAAACTTCAAAAATCGATTATGCGTTCGCGGTTGAGAAAGTTTAAAGCCAAGAAAAAAAATTTAGTTCCTTCGGCCGCGTGATACTTTGCTGAGAAAAGGATTAGTTTAGCAGCGAAGCGCGATTTTGTTAATGGTATATGGTGGTATGTATTTTGTTCGGTTTTTTTTTTATGTCAGTGATTTTTGCACTGTGCAAGCCATATTTACATATGTACCTACAACGTACATTTTTACGTTTTTCTCGTTTATGTTAATTTTAGGAGCATGAGTTTAAGGAATATTCGATTTTAAATGAAAAGGTTTGTTTGCAGAGCTCTTAAAGAAGCAGCAACTAGGCGATTGAATTTCTAAATTTAATAAATTTCAAAAGCATTAAAGCGACTTAGTGGACCTCAAATGCTTTTGTGAATGGTATCGTGGTACGGTCCATCGATAACTATTAAGTACCTTTTGTTATTTCATTTGACCACAATGCAATCACACCATAATTGGAACGCACGCACACGCACATACACATTAAAATGTACGCGTATCCACACCCACAACTTCGAATAAAAGCGCAAAATTAATAGAACGGAAATGTTTTCTACTTCCTTGCTCTCACTGGTGTGAGTGCATAGCACATCTACACGGACATGGCAGCGTGCGGGGCGCTGCTCGAAGTGTGTTTTATTGTACTAAATTTGGCTTAATTGGCGTTAATTAACTGTGCCCACACGTTGTGTGCCATACTGGTTTTCACTCGTTGTTTCCTTTCAATTTGAACAACGGAAATGGCATACCGCAACGAGAACCATCACCGATGGTTAACTTTTACTCGCCAGTGCTGACCAAGTACAACGAAATCGCCTACCGCGCGAAAGCGTCAACATCGTAATTTGCACCACTCCAGCTATGTAAAAACTACACACGCACACACACTCGCACTTGGGCACACTCATAGACCTAATGACATCACAATAAAACGGCATTATTGGATACTTACGCAGTGTACAATGACGTCCATTCCAGCCTTGCGAACACACGCAGGTTCCGTTTTTGCATTGTCCATGCTCCGAGCATCTGGCGTCGCAGGGCAGCTGATCGCAGAGATTACCAGTCCAACCCGGATTACAGCGACATTTACTCGACTCACAAACACCGTTCGGTCCACAGTCCAAACTGCACACGGCTACAAAGAAATAAAACAAAAAAAATACAACCGATTAAATGGGAATACAGGACATTCGGAAATCGGGTTTCAAAATGCAAGAAGGCAAATAGCTCGGCTAGTATCGCTGAAGGTAAATACGTACCAAGGACATAAGAGTTGTTGCCTATAAAATATATTAATATGTTATGTACTTCTGCACCCGTATGTATGTGTATTGCTTTGAACAAACTAAAACTCTGGTATTTACTAGTAGATACTGCATACGACTAAAAACAATATAAGTACTTACATATGTAAATGTGTACATGTGTTTTCAACAAAATAATAAGAATCAGCTTGATTATCACTGTGTTTAATTTTCTTGTCCGCTGAAAAAGATCTTGAAGGTTCTAGCACCTACACCACTTCTACTAAATATTACATATAAATACATCCTGGTGTGGAATGATTAACTGCGCCTATTTCCATTGGAGTTGTCGTTGGAAAACAAAATACAAACGACAATTTGGTGTCACTGTTGGCGTTTTCGACATTTATCGGAAGTATTACTGTATTCTTCAGGCTGATTCACATACGACTTTCCTCGCTTTGCTTGACAGGTTCAACTTTGAGAACAAAGCGAAGCAAAGAGAGCGGATGCCACAATGAACACAACATCATATTTACCTTGCTGTCTGATTTGTGCTATGAAAGTAAAAAAATAAATACAAATATAATGTCAGTTGATAGTCAAAGCGTAAAAAAGATGAATGTTGCCCAAGATTTTGCTTCGTTTTGCTTTGCTTTGCTTCAAACGTTTTTTATGTGAGCATACTCATGCATATGCCTATATCGATCTTTTAGGTCAAAGCAAAGAACTGTCAAGCAAAGCGAAGAAAGTTGTATGTGAATCGGCCTTTCACTTTGAAACGGAAATAGCAACGGCATAGAAAAATTCGTTATTTCATTGCTAAGGACTTAATTGAAACGATTGTCGATAATTTCTTTTCGCCGTTTCCATAAACATGTTTCACGAATCCAAATTTAGGAACGAAGCAACGATAAAGACGACAACGCTAATGGAAATAAACCCGAATATTACTGACATACTTTTTTTGATTTTATAGCAATCAACTTTCTTATGCTATGACTGATATGAAGGCGAAGGTGA
Source organism: Rhagoletis cerasi (assembly GCA_029783565.1). Classification (NCBI taxonomy): domain Eukaryota; kingdom Metazoa; phylum Arthropoda; class Insecta; order Diptera; family Tephritidae; genus Rhagoletis; species Rhagoletis cerasi. Next base: position 19,904 of record JAPVRG010246318.1, read on the forward strand.
TAGCGGCAGCGCAAAAGCAAAACCCACACTAACAAATTATACAAGAAACACATCATTGCATCATTTAGACAATCAGTACAATTCTTGAAATCCGCTGCTCAGGCAACACCACCTTAAAAGAATTCGCCTTGACTGATATTTTCATTAAACAATTTAAAGAGTGCGAAAAGTGGGCGTATCCTTAGTGGAAATAATAAAGGAAGTTATATTTCCCTAAACCACTTTTATAAAAATCGGCGATAATCTTAAATAAAGGTTTTTCTGGATACATACATATTCCTAATACTTAAGCGCGAATTTGTGTCATATACTTATGACAAATGTCTCGGTTACAGCGCCACCCATCAGCTACGCCTTATATTCTTGCAAGTGTTCCACATGAACAGAATAAAAATTTCATAAAAATAGGTTTAACCGTTTAGGAGGAGAAGCATTATGAACCCGTGCACAGCGGTGCTTTACTTATATATTCAGAAGATGTCTGTGGAAAACATTCTAAGCATTTACAACAAAAACAAACAGTAACTAATTGAACAACCCATCAACAGTCTAACCAAGTATCCAATAACTCCACTGACTACCCGGAGGAATTCACATTTCGTAGAGTTTTATTGGTGTCTGTGACATGTTTATGCAGAAATATTTGCAAGTATATGTGCACGTAAATGATAAATGATGTGAGGACTGAAATTCGACGGTGGGATGTTGATAAAATGGACTTGGATTGTGAATAAAGTGAAATTGATTGACTTTGCCGATGAAGGCACCATGGCGTATGAGTGCTGGAAACCATCGCTGGCAGCTCGCGCATATGTCGACAGCCCAATGCGTCTCTACAAAATCAATCTGTCGTGTCTCTTTTTGTATTTTTACATTGGATACACAAATAGACTAGGCTAATCTCCGTTTTCGCTGTTGTTGTTTTAGTTGGCTCAGCTCTAACATAATTCCTTTTTTCACGCGGTGATCAATACTCATTTTGCATACCTACATATGTAAATCTTTGAGAAAGTGTATCTGTACCCACGCATTATGCAAATATGCATATACACATACAAAAGTAAACTGCTTATCCTCGTTGCTCAATGGCAAACGGGGAATATAAAAGACCAAAAGCTCGCTATCCTACAAATGAGTTGGCATTATCAAGTGTCATACCATAGACACACACACGCAACCACACATGCACACCTAAGCTCACTTCAGGGCTACTCAACCGCTTACGTCGCCATTAGTATCGCAGTATATGAGCTGTTATGAGTATTTACATACATTGTGCACCTTTTTGCTATTTTTGTGGGTGTGAAGATGTGCGCTGCAAATATGCTACTTATTGAGCTTTATCCTGTCGTGTGGCATTTTTTCATTTACTTTCATTTATCCGCCTGGCAACTATTCACTATTTTGTCTGAGTGGAAAATAATATCCACTCATGCAAGCGCCTTTCGTTACAGAGTTTTTCGTGTAACCACCTTTGTACATGTTCATGTGTAAGTGTGTGTGTGTGTGTGTGTTCATATGAGAGTCGTTATAAATACACACTCCTCGCTGTCCGCTTGCTCTTTCGCTTGCTTCGCTTTTCGAAGGGACGTTAACCCGCTGTTATGTAAATCCGCTACGTAACGTATGCGCCATGCCATCCAATCGGTTGCCTGCTCATCGCTTTTCATTTCCATGCTGCATGCCATGTCCTGCTTTACTTCAACACAGACGAGCTGAATGCTTTCTGCTTCCTACACTCAAGTCACTTGTCCTCTTGCCACCTGCACATTTACTTTGTGAATCAATGATTGAGCTTCTCCGCCACGTGAGTTTGTCCTGCAGCCGAATATACAGACATGCAAACGGGCTGACGTACGGGCATACGGACATACGTACACATGGCGAGAAAGTTAAGTTGCTGCTACAAGTATGTGGCACACAATTTTCAAGTGATCTGCGCATCTGACAAAGAGGCTATTTATACCGACAGAATGGCTGACAGCCAAATATTTCGGTAGATTACGAACATAGTTAGCTTACTTATGTTGCAACAAAATCTAAAATATAGCGAATATAAAACTGGGAATATAAAACCCACTCTGACACATCTAGTCATCGAACAATTCCTGCTAATTCTTCGGCTACTCCCTTTTCAACACGCACATAGGAAGCTTTTAATAGTGTGGTACTGCAGATAGAAAAGGCTCTACATCACAAATAATATGCAATGGGTGTCTTCTTTGGAGTGTGTGGAGTCTACAACAGTGCATATGGGTCATTCCATACAATATTTACATCTCAATATTTTTTTTGGGGTGACATATTTTTTTTACATTCTTTATCGAAAAAAAGAAGATACCTATTTTTTTATTTCGTCATGATATTCGAAAATCTCGAAAAAAAAATTCCCGAAATTTTGAACTCACGGAGAAGTATCTTTTTTCAATTGTTTCCAGTTAATAAACTATTTGTCGGAGAAAATCAGTTAAGGTATCAAAATGTGCGTAATTGCCTCGGCTTTCCACGAGAGTGTGAGTTAGATTAAAATAAAAAAAATTTTGCATTAAAAAAAAGCATTTTTTTATTTCTTTTTTTTTATTAACTTCATCATGTTCGATTTTTTTGTTTCTCAACCTGAATAGTTGTCAAACTTTATGAAGCACGCTGTAAAAATTTTAGAATGGAATCTCTAAAACTTTAGAAGTTACGAGTTTTTTCATGCCTGCGTACATAAAGTTTCAGCGCGCAGGCATGCACTGGCATATGAAAAATCTAGTAACTTCTAAAGTTTTAGTATTCTTTTTTTCGATAAAGAATGTAAAAAAAACATTTCACACCAAAAAAAAAATTTCAGGTGTAAATATTGTATGGAATGACCCATATTTATAGTATAATATTTTGGTATGGGAGACGGCTTAAAAAAATAATTCCAGAAAGCAGGTCCATTTATAATGGAGTACTTTGCATTACTCTTCACAGATTAATCAAAAGTGCTGGCTGCTGGGTTATTCTGTCCACAGCTACAGCTACGACAGCCGTAGAAACTTTCACACCACTGCAGAATTTTTCAGGCCGAAACCAATGCTGCAACTAAGGCAGCTGGATCAGGAGCTGAACCAACCCTACCCAAATGACTAGAACATCTTGCTTGCCATTTCTTCGGCTTTTGGTATAACGACTAGTTTCCTCCTTACTGAAGGATATTGCTGACCAAAGAAAAATTTGTTAAAGCTCGCAAAAACGGTCTTACCGATTTAGATGTGAAGGTTACCCCTCCATACTCTTGAAAATACTAATTACAAACAACCGGTATATATTAGACCTGATTCAACTAATTTAGGCCATTAGAAAAAAGGTATTGAAATGATTACGCCCACCACTCAGGGCAACTAAAAGAAGTACTCAAATGCATCCATTATAGAGTACCTTGTTCCATTGATTTTGATTCTTATAAAACCGCTTCAGATCTCGTTTAGACCATAGAACTGGCACAACTTTATTGATGGATATAGTGCAGGAAATCAAAATCAAAAATGCTTCCCGTCCTTCGCACTTTAACACATTCTTAATTTGCCACTCACGACTTGGCAAGCCTTATTTGTGCCACAGCAGCACACACATCAACAAATACACGCACGCTCACTTAGATTTCCTGTCACAAATGCCTTTCTCTGTGATTTTACTCCCCGATTCTTGAAATCACCTTCGAGCTGACCACTTCAAAGTGTCACTACATCGATGCGTTGCTCTGTATTTTATTAATAAATAGCATATACTCACCCCCACCACCCGCACTAAAACGTCCACATAAATACATATGTATACACATGTATTATTATTATGCTGGTATATGTGAATTCTTATAACTTGGCAATAAAGCAACAGCGAGCGAATGATTGAAAACAGAAATGAGGTCAAGGATGCGCTTGCCACAGATACAATATACTCGTATTGCAGCATCTTCCACAGCACTGCCCCCGCCTAGCGTATTTATCACCGACCACCTACGGAAACTTTTAAATTAAACGCAATGACAGAAGGAGCACAGAGTGAACTGCATATTTACAAACATATGGATTGCATGTAAGTATGTACGATGTAGTTATATGTATAACTGTTTCTGTGAGAGAGCACTTCTCACTCATTGTAGCCACACGACCTTATTGAAAATCGAATCGAACTAAACCAAACATATCGAAAAAAGCAGAGATATCCCAACACAAAAGCTGGCCTTGCAGGCGGCCCTTGTACGTAAATTCAGTTCGAAAGTGTTTCGCCATTGAACGCTGCCAACAAGGAATATATAGAAAAATCAGTTTTACCCACAACCAAAGGAGACACGACGGCAATGCAACCACAGCAACAGTCAATCAAAGCCATTGAATTTTTAATGAAATTTTCAAGTGCAAACTCATCTTTTGCCCGGACTCTTCTCAGAGCCAAATCATTTCGGGTTTTTGTGGAGCAAAATGTGGCGTAGGGCGATTGCATTTAAACTGCTGCTGAATAAAGGTGTGCGCTGCCTCAGGTAATGTGATAAACTGGTACAAAATCAAGCAACACTTCCATATGTGAATATCTGCTCACACACGTACATACAAGTGCATAAGTATATGTTTCCGTTAAGATGTGCCAGGTCATAAAAAATGTACTTGCATACATTTCAGAGAAAGTGCATGTGCATGTATATATAACTATGTAGGTGTGTACACAATTGCTTAACGCAAGTCAAAAGATTAACATAAATAAAAAAAATTGCAGTAAACTACATATGTACATAGTTACATGAAATCCTGCACAACAGAAGCCACAATAAATTTACAATAGTCCAACATACTTTGAATTTAGTCGAAAATTAAGGAAGAAACTGCAGTTGAAGCTGTAAGTTCGTCAACCGTACATGTCCAAAATCACTTTTTTGTTATTGTGATCATAAACTGTACAAGTCACGGGTTTTCTCCACATTTCACCGCACTACATACTTAGCCATTAAAGTTGCATTGCAGTATAGTATTTAGATGCTTGTTTCTATTTTTTTGCCCATAATGAACTCAAATATTTCGCCTAATCAATTTGATCTTTAGCTTGGATCAGCAAGATATTATTATTGTGCCTTTTCCGAAAAAGAACTTTTTATTTAAACTAAAAATTAAATTCCGTTAAATATACGAGTTTACTTTGAAACTTTTGCTGCAATAAATTAGAAAACTATATTTGGAAACGGTTTTCCAAACTGGACAAATTAATTAAAAATAACAGGCTTCTTTGCAATAGCTTTCAATTTCGTTCAAATTTTGCACATAGCCTAATTTTATACTAAAGCTGACAGCAATGGACTTTTCTTGATTTTTTTTCTAAGCTTTCGGGGTGGCAAAAATCGATGAGATAACCATTCTTGGTCAACCAAATAATCCATGGATTCACTATTTCTTATTCTTATTTCTGTATTTTTAATCGACTTCAAAAAAGGAGCGGATAACTTTGGACCAAGTGATCCGTTTTCGACAATTTTTTTTTATCGGAAAGGTGTTATTTCAAGGGTGATCCTATACTAAATTTGTTTAGTTTCGATCATTGGATCATGAAGAGATCAACGATTTTACTAAATTTTTATTGAAGTAGGTTTTACTTTTAGTTGAAAATTTACTAGTTAGAGTAACTAAATCTCGGAAAAAATGTCAATAAAAGGGAAAGGTTTCCATTTTTTCACGGAAAGCGGCTGGGTATGAAAAATATTCTGAACACGGATCGAATTCTGAAAATTAAGCATATGGGCAATTTCAAAAACTCTTTTGTATTAAAAATGTTTAGGCTTATAACTAATTTTGTCTGCCCATCATTTTTAAGAAAATATATTAAAAAGGTTTAAGTCCATTTCTGATAGTTTAAGTATTAAATTAGGCTATGTGCAAATTTTGAGCCACATCTAAGGTCTTTGCTTAGGAAATCAGCAATTTGTGCTATTTTATTTTTACTCCACCTTTCCTCCGTTCATCAGCATATCGCAGCGCTTTATTAGCCGAACAGAATCCGGTGCAAAATTGACTAAAACACTGCCCGTTCACAATCTGTGCATAGCAGTGAAACTTATTTCGTCTGTATGTCAAACGTGACTGCAGATCAGCAATGTAATCTACCAGCACTAGAGCAGGAGGTACAACAACTAACAATTAAATGATACTCAAGCTCATATGCCAGGAAAGGCGAAAGGGCGGAGAACATGGAAGTGCAGGAATTTAGATGTGAAATTTATTTTGCAATAGCAACGTTAATTGGCATATAATGCACCGGTCGATTGTTTGATTAAATTCCAATCGAATGTGTAAACAAGAATTCAGCCTAATGCAGTTGCTGGTGTAGAGTTAGCAGCAACAACAAATAGCTTATTAGCAACAGAAGCATGAGCGGTAGCAGAGGCACTTCATGGCCAATGGCAACAAAATATTATCAGAAGATTGACCAATGAAGAAAGGATTAAGACAATTTTGCTTGACCTGCAAGTGTGTGTGCATGTGGATGTACAGGTACAATGTACATATGTGTGTATGTACCCATGTACGGGTGTGCATCTAGGTATTTGTGATCGGGTCATTGCTTCGAAAGAGTTGTTGTTAAGTAACGTAAATTGAAATTTAATTTCATAAATTCAATTTTTCTTTATTAAATACAGGGTGCGAAAATAAACCGTACAAAACAATACCCAATTGCTCATCGACTATCATATCATTTATTATTTTGTATAGTTTTGTACAGATGATGATTAGAGTGGTTCAAAAAACACTCTTTTTGGAAATTCACAAACGCTACCTCAAAATATTGTTATTTGGGATAAAATAAATATAGTTTAAAAAAACTAAAAAACACGCTTTTATAATAGGATAAACTAAAAAGTAGAAAATAATTTTAATGTATAAATTAATAAACAATAAATAGTATTATTGTGGAAAAAAAAGCGTTGGGTGCTATATATTTCCGTTCCGTTAAAAATTTTGTTTTTACATGTAATTATTCTAGTTTTATTGGAGATTATTGCCTAAATTACATATCTGTATTGGATAATTAGAACGGGCCTGGCGCCCGAAAATATGCTTTCGAGAAGGGAGTGCTATAATTAAAACGTTGATACTGAATGTTTTACGCATTACAACGAGTTAAAACTCGCCACCAGGCTGTTTTTGAGATCGCTGATTACGAATCTGAAGTCAAGTTTTCAAAATTGAAAATGGCGGATCCAATATGGCTGTCACTTTTTTAAAAGATTATTGGATTCCTTCGAAGCTTGGTACTTGTTTTAATTTTAGTAATTTTTTAAAAATTTGATAGCCATATTGGAACGGCCATTTTGAATTTTAAAAACTTATTTCAGATTTGTAGCCAGCGACCTCAGAACTTCCAAGTGCCGAGTTTCGAATAAATCCAGTAATTTTTTAAAAAATGAACGCCATTTTGGATCCACCGTTTTGAATTTTGAAAAACTGACTTCAGGTTCCTAATTAGGAGTCCCAGAAACCCCCCGGTAACAAGTTCCAAGCCATAGCAATGCTTAAATCGTTCAGTATCAACATTTTAATTTCAGTTATCTCTTTTCGAAAGCATATTTTCGGTCAGAAGGCCCATTTTAACTGTCCAAGACAGGCATGTAATTAAGGGAATGTTCCCCAATAATACCAAAGTAATTACATGTAAAAACAATATTTTTAGCTGCATTTTAACTTGTCACGAAAATGCAAAAATTGAAAACATCAGCGTTTTTATAAAAAACCGACCAGCGCGACCTCTAAAAAAAATTTTTTTTCAAAATAAAAAAATACGTTTCTCTTCTTTTATCACAAGTAACAATAATTTGAGGTAGCGTTTATGAA
>JAPVRG010246320.1:2788-15952 GCA_029783565.1 Rhagoletis cerasi
AAAAAGGCGTATGTTTGTTTATTGCCAAAATGGCGTATGTGTAAAATTCATAATTTTCAAAATTCATTGTATTTCATTAAAATTCATATTAATTCTATATATATTTGTGGGGGACTCCAAGCCTCTGGATTGGGGTCCTCACAATCGAAAACCACAACTTCCAATTTACGGATAATTGTAATAATAAACAGTGCAAGTTATATTTGAAACAAGCACACAAAATCGCTTTTGTGGAAATAAATAAGCGGATGGGTGCCATTGAACAAGTTTCTTTATTAGCTGTTGCCCCATTATTGGACCCACGCTTTAAAAAATTACATTTTATGGATCCATTTTCCTGTGCGAAAGCCGTCGAAAAAATTTAAGAAATGATGGCAGGGATATACCAGAGGACAAGTTGGGTGAGTCCGGCTCTGGTACTTCTGTCAACATAACGGAGGAATTTACTCTTTGGAGTGATCACCATAAACTAGAAATTGGAAAACAAATAAGACCGAAGAAAATTTTTCTGATGAGCAGACTACAGGATATTATTTTTACAAAGTTTAAACCAAAAATATTGGGATATTTAATAAATAAAAAATACAATTTGTGCACGGAACCTTAACAAAAATGTTGTTTTATTTAATTCTATTTCGGAAAAAACATCGATGTATTTTTTGCGTGCGCATCCCTAAGAAAAGTTGTCGAGTCTCGTGATGAACTACGTCCTCGACAACCCCGAAGGTCCCCACCCAGAGTTTGACTCGTCGGAATCCCTAAGGGGATACCGGGTCATCAAATGCGCGGACCAGTTCTCCTTGGATTTCCTCGCTGGGTTACTTACAAAGATTAGTGACGCATTCGAGGGCTTGAAGCTCAAGCTCATACCAGCTAAGGGCATCCCAAGGAGGCCCCGTGCGCGCATTTGGCTACCTCCGATAGCCGAACCTGGCGAAAAGTTGCATAACAAGAACATACCAGCAATAGAAGAATGGGAGCTCATCAAGGTAGAAGAGCCGAGGAAACCCACTAATAAACCTTTACTCCTTGCGATTTGCGACGAATCCTTGGAGGCCCTAGCAAAGGGCGACAATAAGATTCGTTTTGGCATAAGGAAAGCCAAAGTAAGGGTATTCCTTGGCGAGGTTAGCCCAGTAGACGAAGATCCGGGCGTTGAGGGTGCAGGTGAGCTCCTCATGGGAGTTAAACTCAACGATGAACCGGACCTGTAAAGTAGCACAAATTAATCTGCAGCACGCGAAGTGTCTGGATGGGAGGAGGTGTTGGACCTAACACTATTATCTGAAAATGATGGCGTTACCGTTGAGAATTGGAGAGTTTCCGACAAGCCATCAATGTCCGATCATTGCTGGATACTCTTTAATCTACGCGGAATATCCTACACCCCCTCCAAATACAGAAACCCACGAATAACTAACTGGGTGAAATATAATAGAATTCTAACTCAGGAAATAGACAAACGTAATGTAGGAGGAAATATTACCTCATTGGACGAGATAGAACGAAACGTTAGCAATTTAGAGAGGGCGTTGACCAAAGCCTATGAAAGATCAACCCCATGCGGAGTGCCATGAAAAAGAAATCCCCGCCCTGGTGGAATGGGGAGCTTAGAGCTCTAAGAAATAGTGTTAGAAAACTTTTTAACGAATGCTTTAGGTCCAAGAAATGGGACCCTTACAAAAAAGCCCTAAAATCATACAAAAAAGAACTGAGGAAGGCAAAAGCCAATTCCTGGCAAACCTACTGCTCCTCTATAGAGAATGTCAGAGACTCGGCTAGGCTAAGCAAGATACTCTCAAAGGAGCACACCAATTTATCCTTTATTAAAGGAACAAATGATATATGGACAAGCTCCATTGATGAAACAATAGAAATTCTAGTTCAATCCCACTTCCCAGGCTGCAAACAGCAGGCAGCTACACTAGGTGGAACAGAAATCCTAAACACACCTAGTAGGGAAATGGAATCAGCAGTAAGCATAGAAAAGATCATCTATGCAATAAATAGCTTCTCTCCCTTTAAATCCCCAGGCCCGGATGGTATAATACCGGCCATGTTACAGAAATCAAAGGAGCGAATAGCGCCGCTTCTTGTAACTCTTTATAGAGCTTGCATTAGTATGAACTATGTCCCCCAGAGCTGGAGACGAGTCAAAGTAGTGTTTATTCCAAAATCGGGTAAGAAGAACCACGAAACGGTGAAGGACTTTAGACCCCTAAGCTTGACCTCCTTTGTCCTTAAAACACTGGAAAGATTGATAGACATATACATAAGATCGCTATTGGGAAAAGAATTCCTATCAACAGCACAACACGCTTACATCAAAGGCAAATCGACGGAGTCTGCTTTGCATGATGTGGTGGGATTTATAGAAAAGTCACTACACTTCAAGCAATATACTTTAGCAGCTTTCCTGGATATAGAGGGCGCCTTCAACAACATTGAAGTTGACACCATCATACAATCACTTATGGAGGTTGGTGTGGATAACTGTGTGGTTGGCTGGATACGCTCTATGCTTGAAAGCAGAATCATTCAGGTTAAAAGCGGAGATAACTTAGTAACTAGATATGTGAGCAGAGGTACTCCACAGGGTGGCGTACTCTCACCACTCTTGTGGGTGGTAGCGCTGAACGGCATACTGCTGGAACTCAACAGAGGAGGGGTTAAAGTAGTGGCATATGCTGACGATGTAGTGGTAGCTGTCACAGGCCCTTTCCTTTCTACTGTAAGTGAAATCTTAGAGGAGGCACTGGGTAAACTACACACATGGGCTAGAAGTAGTGGCCTTAACGTTAACCCAAACAAAACCGAGTTATTACTGTTTACAAATAGAAATAAGATACCCCAATTTAGACTTCCTTCCATAGGCGGAAAGACAATCCCCCTATCATCCAATGCAAAATATCTGGGAATCATCCTAGACACTAAGCTAAACTGGAAACTCAACCTAGAAAAACGCAAAGAGAGGGCCTATATCGCTTACTATACTTGTAAAAGGATCTTCAGTAGAAACTGGGGATTAAAACCAAAACTTGTGATGTGGATGTACACCGCTATCATAAGACCGATCCTTACCTATGGCGCACTAGTTTGGTGGCCAGCTTTAAGTAGACAGTACAACATCAATAGACTAAGTAGCTTACAAAGAGCAGCTTGTTCGGGGATAACTTGGGCATTGAGATCCTGCCCTTCAGAAGCACTGAATGTCATCCTCAATATGATTCCCATTGATCTATGCCTAAAGGAAATCGCCACGTACTCAGCACTAAGACTCAGAGAGTCCGGGCTGTGGAAAACGAGGACCTTTGGGCATAGCTCAATCTTAAGTATAGAGGATAAAACCACGGACTACATGGTATCGAGCCAGGAATTTGGCTTGAATGTGGTAGTACGGTTTCCATCCAGAAGGGAATGGAGAAGGGGCCAAGCAGATGATAAGGAAGCTATCTGCATCTACACAGATGGATCCAAGATGGACTGTGGTGTGGGGGCAGGAGTATATTCCGAGGAGCTTGGTGCCAATAGGTCCCTGCGGCTGGCGAACCATGCCAGCATATTTAGGCCGAAGTCCTGGGCATATGTGAAGCCTGTAGGTTACTAAATAATAGTGCTTCTAGAAAATCAAAAGCAGTGATTTACTCAGACAGCCTGGCGGCGCTGTTAGCTATATCGTCTCCTGATACCAAGTCTAAGCTAGTCAAAGAATGCAAGATGGAGCTACGCTCAGTGTCTCAGTCAATGTCTATCTCTCTTGTCTGGGTTCCCGGCCATAGGAACATAGAAGGCAATGAGAGAGCGGACGAATTGGCCAAGGCGGGAGCTTGTTTGGATGAATCAGAAGCGGTGGTACTGGGATACCCCCTCAGACAAGTACAAGCAGAGGTACACTTGCACTTTCTGAAACTGGCAAGGAGGAGGTGGTCAGAGATTCAGACTTGCAAGATAGCACGTGAGCTTTGGCCTGACTATAGCAGGAAAAGAACAGCAGAGCTGCTAAGCAGGTCAAGGGTGGATGTTTTTAGGATTGTAGCGACTATCACCATATAGTCAATAAATATATTTTTTTGTTTTCTTAAATAAAATAATTGATTTAAATCTTATAAATATATGAAACAATTTGGTGGTGTTTATAGATCAGTTGGTCTACCCCCTCTTGCTGGTTATGGAATAAAATAGAAAAAAACCTTTCAAGAGTAATATTATAGCCTTAAACTGTAATTTTTTCACTCTCTTCATCACTTACATATGTATGTAGATAAAATAAACATTGGTAAGTTGTGTTTTATTTATAGCTATAATTCATATGAAAAAAAATATATATAAAGCGGGATTAAAAAATTTCACAATAACTTTTTTGTATTTATACTGATGAAAATTAAAAATATCATCATTATATATTTAGATATAGTTATATTCAGATAAAGAGCAAAAATATGACAGCGATAAAATTATCTTTATTTTTTTTATTTATTATAAAATTAATGTTTAGTAATTCGTTGCCATTAATTAATTCAAATTTATTATCAGAGACTGATTTAAATTCCAAAAGTATTGAATTTAGTTTTACACTTCCTAACAATAATGTTGTGAAAGTTAATATATCACTTGTTTTGATGAAAGAAAGTGAACCATTACAATATATCGATAATGACAAGCAAATTGATTATCTATTTAATGAATATAATGAGAAAACAACTACTTCAACAACAACAACATCCCAATCAACAATAACAACGACACCAGCAGTTAGTTTATCAGTTACAACAGAAGGAATTAAACCGAAATAGTTTACTGTTGATGATGCTATAGAATCATTTCGTAAAGAATTAATAAATAAAGAATCAAACATATGTTAGTTTATATGAAGAACGTAAATTGAAAATAAATTGTTTTGAATATCGCGAAGTTGAACTTGAACGAATTTTAAGTAATGGTGAAATCGAAACATTTAAAGAACCTGATTTATCACACAAATATTAAAATTATTGATGTGAAAAACTATATTCAAACGTATAAAATGACTATCACATAAGAAAATAAGAATTAGTCTATAAGTGAAACTTAAAAGCAACAAAACATGTTTACTATTATTTTAATACTATCTACTTTTTTAATTAAAAATGTTATGTGTTATTCTTTAAATAATAATTATCCTACATACTCAAATCCTTATAGTTCTAATCTATATTATAATATTTTTAACACTACAACTATAGATGAGAATAGTAAATACATAAATTTCGATAATAGTACTATATATGTGAAAATACATTTATCAATCCAGTTGGAAAATCAACAACAATACGTTAATAACATCAACAACATTAAGAACTGTCCTCCGACGAGAAAGAGATAGTTAATTACCTGAAAGAAAATTTACAACACGTGAAGCAATTGAAGCATTTGGAAAAGATTTGATTGAAAAGGAAACTAATATTGGTGGTATAATTGAGAGTTCAAAAGTACTTTTTCGTCATTTTAATTTAAAATATGATGATTGTGAAATAAAAATAAGATGTACTTATTATAGTTATTATTTTTATCGTACACTGAACATTTATTGTTTTGAATATCATCCAGAAATAAATAAAGATAATCCTAATTTAATAAGAGAAACTAATGAAAGAAGTTCTTTTTTCGAACGAATGGAAAATAATATAAATGCAAAGGTAATTGACGTTGGAGAGTATTCACAAACATTGCATATAAGAATACAGTAAGATATATCATGATGCTTAAGGAAATTTATAATTTTTTAAAAAAATTCTCTGATATCGTTTCGTTAGATTATTTTAATGCTATCAAATCTTCAGTCATCTTCAAAAGAAAATTATAAGACAATTTAATCCATTCTTCATCTGATACCCAAAGACCTGATGAAAAGGCAGAAATAGCAGCAGAAGCAAGAAAACTTATGGATTTCTATTATAACATAGTACACAATGTAAATAAATGTAAAAATTGCACTTTCATACAATAATCAATAATAAATTGTAAAAATACATCTTTATACAAAAATATAAACATGTGTGTTTTTATTTTCTCACATTTATATATTCTTATCACACTATACATACAAACAAACATACATACAAACAACGATATTATTTATAATATTTAAAATAGCCTTTATTCCACTGTGATACTTACTTACTCTTATCAACAATTCCAAACCGGAAAAAAGATTTAAACAACTTGCCTTCAATCCTCCGCATTCCATTTAATTTAATCCTTGTTCTTTTTTATTTTCTCACATTACATAAGAATATTAAAACGCTCTGACCACATTTATATTGGCTGACTTCCAAAACGTCAATTGCTTTGCATACGTACAAAGTATAATGTTCCATAACGCCGCACTACACAATGTTGGCAATGTATACTTTTCCAAAACGTATCCGAAACGTTACCGAAACGCATCGCTCGAGTAATCAGCGCATCACTAACAAAGTTGATGCTTCGCTTGTTTTTGGTTGTGATTGGTGTGGTAAAAATGGAAAATTGCTAAAAGTAGTTGCTTCTGTTCATTGTTTTATCGAATTTTCACATAAATATGCTTCATGGGTTTAGGACCAGTTGGTAACTAGTCTTTGGGGAGCAGTCTGGGACCAGTTGGGAATCAGTTTTGGACTAGTCCGAAACTAATTACCTTTGGGCTAGTTGGGGCCAGTTGTTAACCAGTCTAGTCTAAGTAGGTGCTGCTGTTCATTGTTATATCGAATTTTCACATAAATATGCTTCATGGGTTTAGGACCAGTTGGTAACTAGGCTTTGGGGAGCAGTCTGGGACCAGTTGGGAATCAGTTTGGGACTAGTCTGAAACTAGCTACCTTTGGACCAGTTGCGACCAGTTTTTAACCAGTCTGGGACCAGTTGGGTATCAGTTTGGGTCTAAGCCGAAACTAGTTACCTTCGGACCAGTTGTGGACTAGTTGGTCGATTTGTACACCGGTGGCCGTGTAGTAGTTATCGATACTTTTATGGTATCGTAACATCGCTAGTTGGCAATAGAACAGCTGATTATCAAGAAAAGAAACAATATATCAGCACTGTTCCTTAACGTCAAAGTATACAATGTATAAGGTTGCAATGTTTCGCCACTCTGCATACACAAACGGTTTAAATACCGCAGTAAAACAGTATCCAAACATTGTATTGGTACGATTTGGAAGTCAGCCATTCTTATCACACCGCATTGATGACTCAGACGACAGCTAAGCAGTTCATAAAAAATTTTAAAATTTTTTATAGTTTTTGTAGGTGAACATGAACCATGATCCAGAACATACATATCCATACTACTGTGGCATGACGTTTCGCTTATTTTCCCAATAGTTTCAGTTGGGGGCAAACTGGCAACTGAATGTTCAAACTCCTCCAAAATGCGTCGTATACTGAATGTATTGGCAGCCTTGTTTCCACGATCAGCAATCGCCCGTTCCAACAATTTTCAGAATACATCGCTGTTGAATCCTCCGCTGTTATGGATCGTACCTGTTCCAGCGTGGCCTCGTCCAATCTTCTTATTCGCTTGTGAACTGAGTGTGTCTCCACAGTTGCTCCAATTTCGAAACGGCTTTACGATGGTACTTCTTCGGAAGAAGAGGGAGAAATCGGGGATCCAAAAAAACTTAAGCCAACAGAGACTCATCCTCTTTAAGATGCGTCTCTCGTATCTCCATGGCTTCCACTTCCTCTGCTAAGGCAGTTCCGACATCTTGTGTGAGTAGTTTGCAGTCGATCCAGATGACGAAAAATCATTCCAATGTCAGCTGTTCATCCTGCAGTCTTTTGGCGGCAATCCTTGCAGGCATCAACAATTTCAGATCCTCATCGATGCACTGCCACTCTTTATCGGTCAATGCGAGTGGCCCTTGAGACGCTAAAAAGTAGAGGTTTATGTTAGTAATTTTAAAATTTCCTTTGAAATAATAATTCTTGTTCTATTCTTCCTGAGAACGTTCTTGAGGGGTTTGTTCCCATTTTATCCTTTCTGAGAACGTTCCCGAGAGTTTTTTCTCTCCTCTTGATTTGATCCTCGTCGCCCATGATTGTTACCACCATATCCATCCCTACCGCGTCCTCGTTGTTGATTATTCTGTTGATTGTTGCTGTTTTAACCGCATACAAATTCCCCAGAGTTTTAGGGAAATGATGCGGAAGTGACAGTCCTTGGGTCGTTCCTGTTACGTAGATCCGACTGAAGTGGGAGCTATTATTCTGCTGCTTTCCTTGACTGCTAGTCACAATACCTTTGCGTGTGGCCCATTTTTCCACATCTGTTCGATGTTGATGCTACAAATACGTTCGACCTCGCCAGTGACCCATCGCTGCTTGTGTTTACATTTGTATCCGCAGCTTTGAGTTTAATCTTCCGCTTTAGCCATTCACACGTCTTTTGGTTTTGTGGCAGCACATCCATCAAGTCTCCAATATGGCTACAGGATTCCGGTAACGCCTTCAACATGTAATTTAATTTATCTTCCTCTTAAATTGTATCTCCTCCAGCTTTGAGACCATTGAACCCCTTTTCGAAAGCGTTGAAAAAGTCCTCAGCACTTTGATAATTGTGTAATTTCGTGCTTTCGATTTGATTTCGATAAAATATTTGAAGAGACGTCGATTTATTATCGTACATTTGATGAAATTTTAACCTTATTTCGCGTGGCGTTTCTAGATCACATATGAATTCAAATTGGGCATTCGAAATTGCACTGTATATAATGTTATGTGCCTTAATTTCCAGTGATGACCAGTCTTCGGGTTTGTCGGCACACGCTTTTTCACGAAGCAGTACCTCCTTACACTTTTTGAGTTCCAAGAATTTTAGGATGCATTTTTCTCAATGCGTATACTTGGCGCCATCGAAAATAGGTATCATATCCTCATCCCATTTTACTAGTGAACTCGTGTAGAACTTGCTAGTTTTTGAACTCGTGTAACACTTGCTCACCTCCACTCTGGTACCCCAGCAAACTTTATTTCGTCTAGTTCGGTTATGGGCCCAGCTAGCTTCCACGTGCAAACTTTATTTCGATTAGTTCGTATACAAAAAAATATTCAATGTCATTTGATTAGTCGAAGTTTTTAGCACGACATACAGGAAAACTCTTGAGAGCGTGCCCACTAAGATTTCGGAAGGGTAGAGGGAAACCACCCTGGTGGACGTCTGATCTCTCCGATTTAAGGTCGTCGAGCAGGCGACTCTTTAATAGGGCCCGAAGAAGTGGCTTATCTTCTTACTGGAGACTTTATAAAGTTGGACTGGGGATATACATGTCCGAATTAGGAAAACCAAAAGGGAATCATAGAGACTTCTGCGAAAGCGTAGAAGGCTGCCATGAATCAGCCAGACTTAGACGAATACTCGCGAGAAGTCCCGTACCCTTGGGCACGAGGCAGAAAATTGGACAATGAGCAGTGAGGAGTCGCTAAGGCTTCTCCTTGATGCTCATTTTCGTTGCAACCCTTACCCAGGAGAAATCTCTATTTGGGCAACGCACGGGGGTTTCACCTCCCTCCTCGACCTTCTGGACGATCGTCACATGGCCTGTGAGATAAATTCGTTCGAACCCTTCAAGTCGCCGGGGATCGATGGCATCATACCTGCGCAGCTGCAAAAGGCTCTGGAGGTGTCGTGCAATTGGCTGGCTCCTATCTATGCGAACTGTGTGACCTGGTGCATCCCCGAGGCTTGGAGGGTAGTCAGGGTTGCGTTCATCCCTAAGGCCGGAAGGGGCTCTCTTGTTTCCCCTAGGGATTTCAAGCCTATCAGCTTGTCTTCGTTTTTGCTTAAAACGCTGGAGACTGATATACCTGCACATAAGAGACGGGACTCCTCGTGACTGTCTTTCGAGAGCTCACCATGCTCTCGTGTCAGCTTAGCGAGCGCTGGACTAACACAAGGACATGCGCAATTGCCAGATCCTTCTGGCGTGGGGTGGACCGGGCGCGGTCAAAGGAGCTCCTTAAGCTTGTAAAGCCTCAGCTCTCGCAAGTGGTGGGGATTCTGACAGGCCATTATGCGAAGGGTATTCACGCGGTAAGACTAGGAATCTCAACTGATCTCTTTTGTATCAGCTGCCAAGAGGAAGATGAGGTGGAATCATTTCAGCACTTTCTATTAGACTGTCCAGCCTTCGCGGGGCTAAGAGAAAAACATTTTGGCTCGCACTTCTTAACTAACCTTGAGCTCTCAGGCATTGAAATTAGCGCATTCGAAATTTCGTAATCGGCTCGTGGCGTTTTGCCGACTAGTTTAATGGTATCCGTTCAGTTTTTTTGTGCTATCACAAAGGGCAATATCTTAATTGTCCAAGTGTATCCCCTGCCTGGGACAGCCACCTTAACCTAACCTTGATTAGCAAACCTTGCTCTGCTACCATATGAAAATAAATACTATTCAAACCAGGGACCGAGAACAAAAGGTATGATCGAAACTAAATGTCGTTCTCCTAGTTTTGCTCCCGCTTAACGCTTAAAAACCCAAAACGAAATGAGAACAGAACTTTCGGGAATGTTTTCACAAGAACGGAAGTGAGAACAAAACTGTCGAAAACGTTCTCAACGGAAACTATATAAGAACAAAATCCTAGGGAACATTCCCAAAGAGAATCAAATAGGAACAAAAGTCTCCCGAACGTTCTCGCAAGGAACAAAACTGGAACACTTTATAATACTAAAATTTAATTGAATTTTTGTAGTTTTTGCACAAGGTTTGATGGGCAAAATCATCAATATTAAGAAAATTCAATAATATCTTCATGGGCTTCATCGCTGGTATGCTGTAGATTGGCACCATCTTCTCGCGCTAATTGACCTGCAGAATATTCGACTTTGAGTGGAGCAATTTTCCTGGAAACTTTCGGCGATGAAATGGGACTAAAAAACACGTTTGGTCGAATTTTTTTTGGGAGCTCTCAGGGCTTTCTTGGTGTTCTGACTGTTACAACGTACCACCATAATGTTCAAGATCGTCCCTGGCAGATTCTCTCCAAAGTCCCCAATATGAACCGCATATCGCGACTTGCGTTTCTGGAGTAGCATGGACCAGTGTAGCTTAGTTTTGCTAATTGTGGCATGACGTTTCGCTTATTTTCCCAATAGTTAATAATATTTTCAGTTGGAGGCAAACTGGCAACTGAATGTTCAAACTCTTTCAAAATGCGTCGTATACTCAATGTATTAGGAGCCCTTGTTCCACGATCAGCAATCGCCCGTTCCAACAATTTTCAGAATACATCGCTGTTGAATCCTCCGCTGTTATGGATCGTACGTGTTCCAGCGTGGCCTCGTCCAATCTTCTTACTGGTTGAAGAATTCGCTTGTGAACTGAGTGTGTCTCCATCCAGTTCTTGGAGCCTGTTCCACAGTTGCTCCAATTTCGAAACGGCTTTACGATGGTACTCCTTGGAAAGAAGATGGAGAAATCGGGGATCAAAAAAAAACTTAAGCCCACAGAGACTCATCCTCTATAAGATGCGTCTCTCGTATCTCCATGGCTTCCAAGACTTCCTCAGCTAAGGCAGTTCCGACATCTTGTGTGAGTAGTTTGCAGTCGATCCAGATGACGAAAAATCATTCCAATGTCAGCTGTTCATCCTGCAGTCTTTTGGCGGCAATCATTGCAGGCATCAACAATTGCAGATACTCATCGATGCACTGCCACTTTTTATCGGCCAATGCGAGTGGCTCATGAGACGCTGAAAAGTAGAGGTTTATGTTAATAATTTTAACCCTAGACCGTCATCCTTCGTCAAAACGACTACGCACGATCTTATTTTCGTTGTTACTTTGGTTTTATTGGTCGTTTTGGTCTCAGTTTTCGTACAGCGGTAGTCGGTTGCTAACTCTGCGATCGCAGAAGTGCAGACGATTGAGAAAATTGTAAGTAGATTTTTTTCGGGATTTTGTTTTTTGGCGTAGTGAAATTGATGAGGGATGACGTTTATGTAACTTTCGGGTTTTTGTGGTGTATTTTCCTTGATGAAACAATTGTTTATTTTGTATGCCATGGCGACTAAAAAAGTGTTAAATGATGAAGAAATTGAGACGTTTCCTCCTTCAGCGATGACGATGACTTCAGTTTTGACACAGAAGTGGATCAAGACAAGTACACTCAAAATACAAGCTCTTCAGTTGAAGAAACTGAAGTGGATGAAGATGAAATTTTTCTTAATACTTTAAAGTCAAACAAATAGATCGGAAAATAAGACGCCGGCTACAGAAACTAAAAAAGGAAGATTTGAGCAATTTGGCCTTTTTCCAAACGAATAATGGTAAAGGTGGTATGCGCAAGCACCTATGTCGAGGGCACAAAATTCATGTTTGTGCCTCCTGTCTTATCTGAAATTGAAACTTTAAATTCTACTTTTCGTTTTTAAGCTTAATTGTTTAGTTTTCAGAAACAAAGACTTATATGAAAAATGCTGCTATAAATTGTGATTTTTTATGTTATAAAAAGTAATGCCTGAAAATCAAAGAAAAGACTGTGAAATATTAATTTTAAGTATAAAGAATATATATTTTCTTTTTAATTTTAATTTTTGTTTATTGAAAATGAAATAAATAAAACAATTGAATCAATTTCGTACATCATTTATGCTAGCACTCTTTTTAATACGGATCTCAAATAAGTCGTCGTCAAAATGACGAGGGATGACGTTAATGTACAAAAAATAACGATGACTGTCCAGGGTTAAAATTTCCTTTAAAATAATAATTCTTGTTTTATTCTTCCTGAGAACGTTCTTGAGGGGTTTGTTCCCATTGAATCCCTTTTGAGAACGTTCCCGAGAGTTTTTTCTCTCCTCCTGATTTGATCCTCGTCGCCCATGATTGTTACCACGATATCCATCTCTACCGCGTCCTCGTTGTTGATTATTCTGTTGATTGTTGTTGCTGTTTTAACCGCATACAAATTCCCCAGAGTTTTAGGGAAATGACGCGGAGGTGACAGTCCTTGGGTCGTTCCGGTTACGTCAATCCGACTGCCGTGGGAGCTATTATTCTGCTGCTTTCCTTGACTGCTAGTCACAATACCTTTGCGTGTGGCCCATTTTTACACATCTGTTCGATGCTGATGCTACAAATACGTTCGACCTCGCCAGTGACCCATCGCTGCTCGTGTTTACGTTTGTATCCGCAGCTTTGAGTTTA
>JAPVRG010246328.1:12608-29181 GCA_029783565.1 Rhagoletis cerasi
TTTTCGAAGAAAATCATCTTCAGTGATGAGGCACATTTTCACCTCAGTGGATTCGTCAATAAGCAGAATTTTTTCCAAAATGAGGCCGGTCAGGCAGTATAGATGTGGACGATATGTGGTTCCAACAGGATGGTGCCACTTGCCACACAGCCAACGAAACAATGGCTCTTTTGCGCGACAAACTCAATGGCCGTGTTATCTCACGTGGTGGCGATGTCAATTGGCCACCAAGATTATGTGATTTGACACCGTTGGACTACTTTCTTTGGGGTTATTTGAAAGAAAAGGTGTACGTCGATAAGCCAGCAACAATTCAAGAGCTAAAGGATGAGATAATTCGGCACATTAACGGCATAGAACCTCAATTATGCCTCAGCGTCATCGAAATTTTGTTCCATACGTAATTGAACCACACCATATTATCATAATAAAAAGAAATTGCAATAATTTCCAAAATAATTTGTGTTTTATTCAAAATCAACATCAGCCCTTAAAATTTGACCACCCTTTATATCTTATGGAGTCGATCACGTCGATAACGATGTTTATTTATTTATTTATTTATTTCATTTTAAATCAATGTACCTTAGAGGCTATATATAAGCTCACAAAAGCAGATTTAGATAGAGAAAAGTCAATTAACTTAGAAGTAAATAAATCATTAAATTCCTTTAGGGCACGCGAAATAGGCGCATTACTCGCAAATTTAGTTGTGCAGCTATCAACATAATAAGCAGAATATAGTTTAAAAAAACTGAAAAACACGCTTGCAGCAGCTGCCAGAAGAGAGTTACAAACAAACAAGCAAGCAAGCAAGCAAACAAACATACAAGTGAAACTAATATAAGCGTGTTAAAAAGGATAGAAATTACGCAGACTTCTTTGCGGAACATTAAAGCTAATCCGCTCAAGTAGAATTGGGCAATCGATAATGCCATTAATTACATTGAAAATAAAAGAAAGAGAGAGGACTGACCTCCTCTTTTCCAAAGAACTTAAATCAATTAGCAACAGGCGCGAATGGTAGGACGGTATAGGATCCTCGAACCGCAATATTCGCAATGCATGTTTCAGAAAAATTGTTTGAACCCCTTCAATCCTATTTACCGAATGTTGGTCATATGGTCTCCAGATAATTACCGCGTACTCTAAGTGAGAGCGTACAAGAGACGAAAAACGAAGCTTAAGGGTGTAAGGATCAGAAAACTCTGAGGTATTACGTCGTACAAAACCCAGTACCGAGTATGCTTTGGAAAGAATATAATTAATGTGACTATTAAATGAAAACTTTGCCTCAAAAACCACTCCAAGATCTTTAGTCTCAGTAACCTTGCTAAGGACAAGGTTAGAAATATGCTGCAGATAGAGTTAACCAGCCATTGAAAAACTAGCCCTAAAGAATATACTGTCCAAATTAGGTTGAAATCCGTCATTAGTTTTTGAGTAAAATTTTAACAAAGAAAACGACTAAATTTTTATATATGTATATAGATTATGGTTTGATTTCAACTGATTTGGGAAAATATTCTTTCAACATTTGCTGTACTTAACCATACCTACCGTAGAATATTTGTAATATTTTGTATTTATATGTAGAAAGTTTTTTCGTCCCAATGTCCTGCGTGCCTAATAAGATTTTCTGCAAATTATAAGAATCACATGCGTCTTTTCAAAAAAAAGATAATTTTTTAATCATCAACAAACTCACTGCCTTACTTACTTTTTTTTCTTATTATATACAATCTTTAAAGGAAAAAACTCATAACTTAATTCATTTTAACTACACTGATTGTATCACGCAGCTCTTAAAAAATATATTGGAAATGCGACTATAAAATGCATGTACACGTACAACCTTCGTCTACTTTAGCCATTCCTCAAGCATTTTTCGGCTGCTCAACATTGTCGCAATACTTTATGTAACCACCACTCCACCAACTTATTCACAGTCATCCATCAATTCGCACGTCACCAGCTGCTTCTCCTTTTTCATTTCCCCTCGCAACACTTTTATCCCTTCACGCATTTTTTACATTTATTTTTACATAGCTTTTACCTTTCCGTTGGCCACTTTTTCTTTGTAAACCGCTATTAAAAGCAGCATATTTTTCGTGCGTAAAAGTCGAAAATCACCCGCAATCAAGACACAAAGCCCACCTGAAACCAGCTACATATGTATGTATGCACCATTGTACTTTAGTATGCATGTATGTATGTATGTACGTTCACCATGATGCTTACGCTGTTGTCAACAGCAAGAAATTTATTTTTGTTATTTACCTTTTCTTACATTCTTGTGTCAACTTCTTGAAGTCGTAGATCATTTGCGCTTCACCTGCGGCTCGGGTGGGCTACAGGCATGTCGTTGAGACGAAGGGTATGCTGACATACATATATCCTTACTGCTACAGCCGCCTGCCCTTTGCCCTGCCACAAGCGAGACATAAAAGAATTACAGGTGCATAAATAAAATGGTTTGTATGCATGCAGGTAAAACCAATGAAGGCGTGAAAAGGAATTAAATTTATTAACGTTATTCATCCAGTATCCCCTTCACTTGTATACGATTAATGAAAAAGGTATTGAAAGCCATTAAATCTATTGTTTAGTATTTTCATGCATTAAATAGTAAAAGTTCCTGTCAGTAAGTTAAGTGCTGTTGAAAAAGGTATTATGTGCTAGTAGCTTCTGTTGTTTACTGAAACGTGACCCGTCTTTAGAAGCGTAAATTTGTACGATTCGTTGGTTAAGGCAATGCAAAGGACTATTAAGCTTGTTTGAAGTAATTCGCTGCAAATGTTGCTCTGTTGTAGCTAGTAGAAGTTGAAAAATTGCGCATGTACCATTTTACTTTGGTATTACTATTGTTATTAGGGCGTACTAGCGCATCGACCCATCTAGGTCTATTCTCACTCCAATCGTATGCAATTTATGAAGTTTAGCACTTTGGAGGGTTCCATGTTCCAGATTCTGGATGGAGACAATAACCGTCCTTCAAGGTGTTTAAGTCCAGAGCTACTTATACGTAGGCAAACACATAGTATATACTCTGAGGTTTCCTCCGACTTTTCACAGAACCCACAATCCATCTCAACAGAAAGTTTCATTTTGCAAAGATGGTGCCTTAGCTTGCAGTCTACTGTCGGGTATCCATTTGTAGTTCTTGAACTCTCCCGACTAAGTTGTAGTTATCGTCCAGAGAGTCCACTAAGATGATTTATCTAACTCCTGGATTGCCTTTCGCCCTTTGGCGTACGCCAGTGGACTGCGACCTGTTAGTCCTACCACCGTTTTAGCAGCTCTGCCATATATACCGTGGATAGACCACAGAAAGGCTGAGCGCCATGCAAGCATCGTTGGGCTCCGCATTTCGCGAGAATTTCAGCCGTTTTGTTGCCATCAAAACCTGGATTGCACCACAGGACAACTCTCTTGCAGTTTCCTAGTTTGTCCAGTACACATTTGCAACTGTCTACTAACCTTGACCGTTTTTCGTGAGTCAAAGACTCTTAATGCTGATTGGCTGTCAGGCATGACGTTTATTGTGGTTCCGTTAGCCCTTTTGGTATATGGTTGGGTATGTACCCATTGGTAAAATTTCCTGTTATTTTAGCCTTAATACACCAGCCACAGGGTCTCCAACATCAAGTTTGGATGCATCAGTGCACCAGTCTTGGTATACATCGCTGATCAATGTGAATACCGATTGCGCCTGTGAATTCGACAAGCAGGATCATTTATGAATGGTTTTCAGGCACACAGATAACCGCTGAAGTCTCCACTTGTTGTGCGATTTATATTCGGAAATCTTAGAGCATTCCAGCGAGCCTCTTCTTCAATAAGTAATTATGACTATACACGGTATGCCTGTGATGATTCCATTGGATTGGATTCCAATGGGCATATTTCCTATGATGGTCACGCAGAGCAACCGGTGATGCTTACCAGGAGTTACGCCGAAGCTTACGTGTTTATTTCTTGCGAACCAGATCAGTGCTGCATAAGTTATTAACGGATTTACCACCGTATTTATTTCGGGGATATTCTCCAAGTTTTTCCATGAAGTTTTTGACAAGCATAAATAAAATGCCTTTGTGGCTTTCTTGGTAACCATTGTGTGATGTAAGTTCCTGCAGGGTCTTTTATGCAGGGGTGATTCTTAGATATTTTGCTTCTTCTGATAACTCTAACTTTATTTCTCCCAGTTTAGATTTGTTTTGGTTGACCTTACTTCTTTTGATGAATGGGACAGTGACGGATTTTGTTGGGTTTAGGCGCAGCCCCACATTGTCCTGGACTGGGCTACCTGCAGTATGGAGCATATGGTCTACTCATTCTTTAAAATGAGATTGAAACTGTTATCCAATGGATCTTGAAAAAAAATGTGGACATTCAAGTGGATTGGGGTATAAATCTATTAACATGCCAAAACTACGATAGCTACAAAAACAATTTGGATGTCACATTAAACTGAAAACTCGGTTCACAAAGCTAAGTTTAGTTGTGAGTGGAAGCATATTAAATATATATGCAAAGTGTACTCTGAAATCTGTGTCATCAGTAGGACTTTCTTGTCTAAGAAGTACAAGACAAATTCCAAATAAGCGCAAGTGTTTTCGTACAAGGAAATGCTTGCATGGTTCCAAGTGTGTGGGTGAAACCAACAACAGCCACGTTGACAACCAATCTCAATTACGGTAGCCATATACATAAAGTTGGTCGAGTTCTGCCACTGAGGATTACTGCAACCAGCTACAATTGTAAACTGGACAATGTTGAGTAAAGGAATGCATATGCATGGGTATGCTAATGCGGCTGTGAGCATGAACATGCATGGCAAACCTTTTAGCTCATGTACACGGATACATGTATATTAGACTGTCCCAAAAAACCAAAGTTGTTTTTTACGCATAACCACTCATTTTATTTGTTTTATCTTGAAAAGTATGCGAAAAAAATTTTATGCAATTCGGACCAAGGCAGCCTGTGCCGACTTGCAGTCAAAGTTATCAGAATAAGCTTGGTGCAGTTCGCCTTTTTTGTTAATTTACTCATTTAATTCTGTAAAAGACAAGACGGTATTACTATACTCCTTACAGTATTAGGACGTAATATTTAGTAAATCTGTGTGTTTGCTTTTTTAACTGGTAGTCAGGATTTTTTCCAAAGGACCATGAATTATAATATATTTCCAAAAGTTTACACAAAATATGGAGATATGGGTATCAAATGAAAGAAGAATTCGAAACAAGATTAATTATAGCTTTTATTTTCAACTATCCTTCTGGAACATGTCAAAAATGTCCTTTTAAAATAGTATCCTTCAAATATTTGTAATTTTTAATGATTTTTGAAGAATATTAGCTTAATTAAAATCCTTTTAATATATAAGGATATTAAAGAATACAATATTTAAAGGATATTTTTAAAATTTTTTAATTTGTTTCTTAATCTACCCAAGAGGACATGTCAAACACCAAAACACTTTATTTTGTTTATTTAATATTATGAAAAGCATTTTTCTTAAAGGTAGAAAAGAATTTGTTATAAAAATTGAATTTAATAATTTAATGTTCATCGGAGATATTTTGTTGGCTAAAGTAATTTTTGCTGAGCTCCTAAGTTTTGTTAATTACAAAGATACATATGTATCTTTTCTAGTAGAAAAATTTGTGTATCTCCTGAAAACTTGCAATTCTGAATATTTTGTAATTGGTGTGACAGGGCGTATGATGAATAAAAAATGCCTTACATAATAATTAACAGGGACAGAAAGTAATCATTATTTTTTAAATTTGAACCAAAAAAATCAACAAGTTGTAATCGTCGTAAAACAATTTTAACTATACTGACGTGTTAGGGTTCGTACGTCCTAGTGCAATTTACAATTATTTTTATTTTTCGAGTTTAACCAATAAAGATTAAAAATAATAATTATTATTTGAGTTTTATTTTTTTTTTGCTCAAAGATAATAATTATTACTTGATTTTTATTTTTTTTATTAAAAATAATGATTATTTTATGATTTTTATTTTTCGCTCAAGATAACAATTATTCTTGAGTTTTTTTTTTCACTTAAGAATAATGATCATTCAAAAAACTCAAAAACTAAACTGTCATCATTTCCGAAGTATCTTCCTCAGAGGTAGCCACACCCTAATAAAGGGAATAAGTCTTAAAATTTTTAGGCCAAAATTTCAGTTGCTTGCGTCTGTATGGCCTTTAAAGTTTTTTAAAAAATAATTAATAATTTTAAGTAGAAAAATAAAACTCGATAATAATCATTATCTTTGAACAAAAAAATAAAAAATCAAAAACTTATCATTATGTGTGATCGAAAAAATAAAAATCAAATAATTATTTCCGTTGAGCGAAAAATAAAACTCAAATATTAATTATTATTTCTAAGCGATAAGGTTAAAAATGATAAAATAATGATTAAATGCTGATGATTAAATTATTTTACTCATAATGATTACCGTCCCTGATATTAAATAAACCAAATCATATGCTTTCTTATTTCATATGTCCCTTATGTTTCGTTACATTTTTTTATGTCATACGGAAGTACAACCGTTATATCAACCCGAGTGGACATGTCAAGGACTAAAGCACTTTATTTTGATTATTTAATATTACGAAAGGTATTTTTTAAATAGGGGAAAAAATTTGTAATAAAAGTCACCAATTAAAAAATGTTCTACAATTGCAATCCTTCAGGAAATACACAAATTATTCTACTAGAAAACATATCGTTTTGCAGGCTTGTAATACACCCTTACAAAGCCATTGACTCTTTCTATCAATTACTTTTTTCGATGTCCTTGCGAGAAATCCTTTTGTCCTATTAAAAATTTAAAGATGCAGATTTACTAGAAATGCGTTCAAATATGGGATGTATTTCGAATTTATTGCATTTCCAAAGTTGTCATGGACGATTTGGCAGCCTTAATTAAAGTTATTAACTAAAACTTTACAACTAAAAGTCGGCACGGGTTATCGTTATCGTATGGCTATAAAACTTCATATAGATGTTATTTAGGCTAAGAAGCACAAATATAGAGGATATGCATATCGAAATTTGCAAACAAGTTTTTTCCTTACATTCTTGGGACAGTCTAATGTATATACATAAATACATAAGTATGTACGTACATACATCTACATATAAACATACAAACATTTATAGCGCTCGCTTTTAGTGCGCTATAAAACTGACCATTAGCAGCTGTGTTACGGTAAATACATATATCTAACATTATTTCTTTTTCACTTTCTTTATTTACTTCCTTTAATATATTTTTAAATCCTGTTCAATGCTCTGTAGGTTTATCTCTTTCACGTTATTGGCTATAAAATAGCATTTCGACTGTAGTGGCTATGTTTGATATTTTTTATCAGCTGCTTGGCGTTTATTAAGCTTCCACTCGCTGCATCCATTTGGCATTAACTTGAAACTCTTAATTTCACGGTAATTACTTGATTTTATTGCAGCTCTTTCGAAATCTGTACAACTTGTTACCAGGGTGGATTGAATGCTAGGAAATGTGTCACTAGTATACGCCACCCATATGCCCCCTCGCCAGAGATATAAAATAAAAACGCTGGATTACCGTGAAAAAAGCTTCTCATGCTTATTACAGCGGAAGTTCATAAAATTTTAAAAGCATACATGTATGTATATTAATCTGAAAGCAAATTTTATTATTTTGGCTGTAGTAAATAAGTTCTAAAATAATATGTACCAAAGCAGTTTGAATATTTTGTACACACAAGTAATCCTGAAAAGCAACTTTAAGTGTCCAGACACCAAGATACAGACTCCCAGTGTGGAAAATATCTTCACCTGTTCCTCGAGGAACGAATTGCAAGTCAAACTTTTTTGGGACAGTCAAACCGCTATTGAATCCTTGGAAAGCCGCTCGACTACCTGTAAAGCAGCAATCGACTGTAAGCAAGCTCTAAACGATCTGGCATCTAAGTACACCATAAGGTTAATTTGGATTGCAGAACACAGAGATATACTAGGTAATTGAAAGGCAGATGAATTGGCCAGAACTAACACGTCCCTTCCTGCCGCAATTACCCACCCTGAAGCAGGTATACCACTCTCTTCCTGAAAACTGAGGCTTAAAACCTACATCGTCAAATTGGCAAACAAATGATGGAGCGAAGAACCACTATGTGAGGTAGCACGTCAAATTTGGTCCAGCATCGACAAGGGCAAGTCCAGCGCCGTCATTCTCCTCGAGCGCTTACATTTCAGGATAGTTGCTGGAATCATCCACTGGTCACTGCCTATTGCGAATACACGCAGGAAGATTGGGGCTTCCAACAAATGGCTTTTGTCGAAGCTGCCGAGACAAACAATAAATCGTAAGCGTCGAATACTTTCTCTGCCACTGTCAGAGACTGGCGGCACTCAAGCAACGTTGTCTTCATAAGCACTTTTTCAATAGCCTTGCAGACTTCAGCCCGTCAAGGTCTGCAATCTTCTACGCTTTATCCCTTTATCCCGAAAGAACTCGAAAAAGAAACTCCAAGGATCCCAAAAAGTCCGGAAAAATCCAAAAAAAAAAGTACGGAAAATATCCGAAAAGTTCTTTAAATAAAGGAAATAAAAAATGCCAAAAATGACAAAGCATTTCATTACATTGTCAACACCGTAAAAGTAAAATGCAAAATGAGGAGGTGGCCAAAATGTATTCAACAAAGTGTGATTGAATTGGACATTGCTCTCAGAAGAATTTAAATAATCTGAGCCTGCATAATACTTAAATGGCATGTAATTAATGTACTCCTCGAGTGTTTTCGTTTATCCCAGAATATTATATTGACCGCAAAAGGAAATAACTCATTTTCTTACTTGTAATTCCTATGGGAAAACTAAAGCATCGATGCGGGACCTCTTAGAATTGTCCTAGAGAGGAGAAATTCATGGAGGATCATTACTATACCAAATGCTAAAATTTGAGTCTCATGCCGGTCGCATTCCAGGATTTTTTTGTTTTTTTTTTTTGGACGCGGTCTAATGTACATACTTTATATGTATATGTGAAATAAAAGTTTTTATAGATTTCATGTCTGCATGAGAGAAAATATTAATTTTTAATTAATTTTTTCGAATGTCAGCGTGGTGTCCCCTTAAAAAAATGTCTGGGAAGTTGGCATACGGTATGACGCAAATCGTAAAAAAGTTGTTCTGAGTAGCCTTCCAATAGTTCTAGAGTTCTTGAAAAGAAAAAAAAAGTTCTGGATATTTTAACAAGAAAAAAATGCTTTAAAAATTGTGTATGCCAGTGTGATTCATGCAGTATACGACATGTGGAAAAAAGGCAAATAAAAAATTGTTCTGAGCAACTTTTCAATAGTTCTAGAGTTTCTGAAAAGGAAAAAAAGTTCTGCAAAATTTCTTCGAAAAAGCGGAAAAAGTTAAATTTAAAAAAAAAAATTAAAATTAAATCTATTCTTAGTAGCTCTTCAATAGTTCAGAGTTCCTGAAAAATAAAAAAAGTTCTGTAAAATTACGCCAAAAAAACATTTTTTTCGAAAAATTGGAAAAAGTTAAATTTTCGAAAAATAAAAATTAAATGATCTGAGTAGCTTTTCAATAGTCCTAGAGTTCCTGAGAAAGAGAAAGAAAGTTCTGCAAAATTATGCCGAAAAAACACTTTATTCGAAAAAGTGGAAAAAGTTGAATTTTTGAAAAAATAAAAATTAAATCTGTTCTTAGTAGATTTTCAACAGTTCTAGAGTTCCTGACAAGGAGAAAGAAAGTTCAGCAAAATTACGCCGAAGAAAACACTATTTTCGAAAAAGTCGATAATTTTCAATTTTTGAAAAAAAAAAACTAAAAATTAAAACTGTTCTAAGTAGCTGTTCAAAAGTTTTAGAGTTCCTGAGAAGGAGAAAGACAGTTCTGCAAAATTACGCCGAAAAACCTTTTTTTCGAAAAAGTGGAAAAAGTTCAATTTTTAAAAAAATAAAAATTAAATCTGTTCTGAGTAGCTTTGCAATAGTTCTAGAGTTCCTGAGAAGGAGAAAGAAAGTTCTGCAACATTACGCCGAAAAAACATTTTTTTCGAAAAAGTGGAAAAAGTTCAATTTTTGAAAAAAAATAAAATTACATTTGTTCTGTGTATTTTTTTCAAAAATTTAACTTTTTCCACTTTTTTGAAAAAAAAAGTTTTTTTTCGGCGTAATTTTACAGAATTTTTTTTTCCTTTTCAGGAATTCTTGAACTATTAAAATGCTGCTCAGAACAATTTTGGATTTGCATTTTTGCTACATGTCGTATGCTGCGTGAATCTGGCATACACAATTTTTAAAGCAATTTTTTTTTTGTCAAAATATCCAGAACTTTTTTCTTCCTTTTCAAGAACTCTAGAACTATTGGAAGGCTACTCAGAACAACTTTTTTCTCGTTTTGCGTCATACCGTATGCCAACTTCACAGACATCTTACAAAATCCTTCACAGATAAGGTAAAGGGCCACGCACAATAAACCAAGTCAGAGTTCGCGGTGTATGTAGCCCATAGTAGTATAATAATAAAAGGGGACAAGTTTAAAAGTCAAATAAAAATATAGATTTCAGTCGGATCTTGTTCCTTGCATCAAACAGAAAATACAGTTCAGTGTGAAGAAAAATGTTCCATCATTTTACATTTTCGAGCAAAAGGTACAGGTTTATCGCTACGCTTGCGGCGTTAACTGAAATAACAAGTAATTAAAAAAAATTTTTTAGGACAAGCTTTTATTAGTTGTTAAACAAACTAAAAAGTTAAATTATATCGACCCCAACACCACCTAACGGCTAAATATTTTGTGGAGTTATTTCTTTCTATTTAAGTAATGCACGTTCTATCTTGACTCCTGCCACCTATCGGGCAAAATTTTTTGTAGAGTTATTCTTTTTCATGTCAGTAATACACATTCCAAATATGAACCACATATGACCATAAATACGGGTTTTTCAAATATGTCGGCACCAGCGCCATCTAGCGGATTAATTTATCTTTCAAATTGCATTGTCATCGGGTTCTAAGCTAAGTTTGAAGCTTCAGGTCTCTAGATCATCGGAAAGTGGGTTAAAAATTGCTTGCAAGATTTGATAATAGTCAAGTGAAACTTAATAAAAGCTTGTAAAAACATTGCATATAACTTTTATTTTTTTTATTTTGAACTTTCTATGCTCTGTGCATGCGTGCAAGATCGTATAAGTTTTTATTGCGTTGAATGCAATTTCGTACCAGTGGGTGCATTCAAAGAACCCAAAGCAATCGATTGGGCAGCTGTGCTTCATTTAAAAAATGGTTCAAAACAAAAATTTGCAGGTGCAAAAAGTTGAGCTGCAGTTACAGCTAGTTATTTGTATTCGCATACTTACTTCTGAGTGCAAAAAAAACTCCTAAAACTATGCAACGCCATGACAAATC
Source organism: Rhagoletis cerasi (assembly GCA_029783565.1). Taxonomy (NCBI): domain Eukaryota; kingdom Metazoa; phylum Arthropoda; class Insecta; order Diptera; family Tephritidae; genus Rhagoletis; species Rhagoletis cerasi. The sequence continues at coordinate 24,046 of JAPVRG010246328.1, forward strand.
TTAGACATTTGTAAATTGTTCTGTTTTCTTTTTTTTTTTTTGAATGGTTAAGCTTTTATAGCACTTAGTGCGCTCTACCTTGCCTTAGAGAATTTGCCAATTTTGTCACACAGCTGCTTCGCTGCCATCATTTATCTTCTTTTCTAGTTGGTGTATAGAGAGCTTAGGAGAGCAAAGCAGACTCATTGATTTTTTTTTTTGTGAACTGAGCTTTTTATCTCACATCGAATTCGTCTTCATCTAACTTCTAGGAGATTCACGATGCCGCTTGCTTTTTGTTTGATGCCAGCGCTGTAACGTTCTCTTTTTATTAGCGTTTTTTACGCAAATAATTTTGTATTTTTTACTTTTTCAATTTTAGCTAGCTTTGCTGGTTTGTGTTTATAGTTTTTTAAAAGATTTATTTTGCTTGCAATTTGTTTCTAACTTTCTATTGGATTTAGTTGCATTTATCTGCTTGTCTCTCCTTGTCGTTTGTTAAGTTTCCTATGTTTTCGCTTTGTGCATTCGCATTTTTTGCCATCGAAATGTCTTACCGCTATGCTTGTTACATGGCTGTAATAGCGCCTTGAAGTATGCTTTGTACAAAGGACAATGCATGTTTTGTTAGTTGTGCTTTGCAGCTTTTCTTAGTTATCGTTTGTCACTTGAGCACAGCTGGAGTTTTTCCTCACATTTCGTATACAATTTTTTATTGCTTGAAATATAGGAGAGAGATTTTGCTTGGTGATTTCTAGATGATTTTCCACTTGATTTCACTCAGCTGGACTTAACAGCAGTTGGTGCGTTCTTTTTTGACACCCACACACACACCCATAGACACACACACGAACACACCCACACATTGGGCGGGTCATTTGAAGAGCAAATGCTACTTGGTGAAATGGAGAATAAAAAAAAATAGAGGAATAAATGGAAAATGAATACCGTTGCAAATTTCTGAGCGTATTTGTAGCGGCATGCAGATACCTTGAAAATTTCTTAACGAATCAAATATCAAAGTTCAAATTCTTTAGTAAGCGAATTCCATATGCATTGTTGGCATGCCAACTTGGAGTAAATTGCTGAACACGGCAAGCATAAAGTAAATAATTTGTAAATTTTTTTTGCTCTTCGCTTCAAAGCTTCTCGTTACTCAGACTTCTAGGTTTTTCAATTCTAAAGGCCAATTTGTGATGACTTATTCCAGTAGAGATTGTTGATTAACTTCAAAAATTCATTTCCAGATCACATATTTAAACTGTAATTAAATGCTCAATTTTGGCTATTTAAATATGAGAAATGCAGCCCTGCGTTTGTAACAAACAGCAATCAGAGAATGTATCTACATTCTCTACAGAAATCAGCTGTGCAATATAAAATGTAAACAAACAAACAAATGCAACAACAATTTCAAGGAACAAGCAACAGGCCGTCATCTGTCTGTCAACTTTAAATTAAAGTGATCTGAAAACCAACGAAAGCTATGGCATTTGAATAACAATGCAAAACACTAGTTTACACGAAAAATTAACCTTTGTAAAAAAGTATTTTCTAGGCTCACTTTGGGTCGCTGAATATGAAAACAACCCCCCATTTTTTTCAAAGAAGTGTTTTTTGGTATCTTTCGCAGTTATTGGTCAATATCTTTTGAAAAGATCATCTAATCGACGCGGGCACCATACCGTTCGAAAGGTATTGATGCGCCCTTTGCAAAAATATATAACTTGTAATTTTTTTAATTTTTTTTTTCTTACTCCTGGAGGCGAATTCGAGAAGAAATATTCAAGGGAAAAGCTTATTTTCGACCAAAAGTGTGATTTTGTGAAAAATATGAAGTTAGAATTTTTACTTAGTGCTCCTTAACATCTACATTTCTTATCCGATTTGGATGGCCTTAGACTCAAAATTTACTGAACTGATTTATCTTTTACTCAAATTTCAAAAAAAAAAAATATAAAAAAAAGTTTGTAATTAAAAATAAGCATCTAAAAATTTTTAATTTTCAAAAATTAATGAAAATTCCACTTTTTTCGGTTTTGGTCGCTAGTAACAGTAATAATTTTTATTTAAATCTGCACAAGTTATATATTTTTGCAAAGGGCGTATCAATACCTTTCGCACGGTATGTTGATCGTGTCGATTAGATGATTTTTTCAAAAGAATATTGACAAATAACTGCGAAAGGTACCAAATAACACGTTTTTCGAAAAAATCCCGAAAACACTTCATTGAAAAAAAAAATTGATTTTGTTTTCGTGTTCAGCGACCCAAAATTAACTTAGAAAACATTTTTTTTTTTCAGGTTAACGCAATTACGTCAAAATTTGTCGACTAGTGTAATTATACTTAAGTGCCGTTTAACTTTTACATCAGAAAGTGGCCCTAAAACATGAATAATGCAAGTCGAAAATTTTTTTAAACGTTAGCTGGAGCACGCTAGTGTCCTCCCTACGCAATTGCTTATCACCAAGTAAGAATTCACCGCTCACACACTTCACCAGCATCTTACGAGTTATCGCACATCACTCCGCAAGTCAATGACCTCATGTGTAACTGTCGCCTGCCTGCAGTTTTCTCATTTTTTGGTACGAAATAATCTTCTCTGCATGCCCGCCATCAATTTCGTGTTCATTTTTTCTTCCGGCAAGCAGCAAATATCTCCAATCGACACGAGTGGATTTTTTTTCGTACGCTGCACTTGTCAAAAGAAAATCGCTTTACGAAATACATACACACTTCATCTACTTCTTCTCGCCGACAACGACAGTTGTTTGTCTCGGTTTCCACAAAATTTCACATTTTCACAGCATGTTACATTGTTAGCTCCTTTCTTTCATTTATCCTTCCGACGAAAAAAAAAATTGATTTATGGCTAATTGCAAGTGTTAAAATAGATGAATGGCTGCTCTCTGACCACGTCCTTTGATATCCTTTAACAGGGTTGCCCGCTGTCAACTGTGAGTGTTACTACGAGTACTACTGGCGAGTTGATGAAATATTGCGTAGCTGTTGTAGTGTGGTTCTAGGCGGCGCTGTAGCATACTCTTGCGCTGTTTTCTTTTAATATTCTTTTCCGGTTACGCTTTTTTATATTCTTTCTACTTTTTACTCTTGCAGTAAAATTGCGTATTTTTTCATTTATGTACACCGTGTTTCAGAAAGCTCGTCTAGACGATGTATTTTTCGTGGAATTGCTGCCAAAAAGTATGCTGGTAGTTTTTTCCAGGTGTTTAAAAATGTCTAAGGGGTTTGTGAAAAAATTTCAGGGCTGCCAACTATCCTTAGATTTGAGGTGCCACATTGGAGATGATAAGGTGCCAAAAAGTGCAAAATACAGCAAAATGGCATTATTTTTAATCAAAAGAAGATTATTTCTTTTTTTTCCATTTAGCAGTAAAATGAAAACCGAACCAAAAACACTACCAAAATAAAACCAAGCCAGTTGTATAAACTTTAGATGTTAGAAAATTTGAGTTGCTGAAAAAGTAGTACACGCGAAGGATTCCAAAAAAAATTTTTAAATATTGCCTACTATTTTTCTGAAATACCTGGCATTTGAAGCAAAATAGGGCCGAAAATGACACTATTTGAGCCAAATTGCCAGGCCTTAAAGTTTTCCAAGAATGTAGTTTTTTAACCGTTATTTAAAAGGGCACGATGTTTTAAACGCATTAGGCAGATATAGCCACGCGCATCTCAAGTCCTATAGGCCAATTAGCCTAACACAGTTTCTTCTAAAGACCCAGGAGTATTTGATGTGAAGGATGGATTTTCTGGTCTCGTCATCTCCCGATTTGGTGATTTGGCACGGGCAGAAAGATCGCCGGATTTAATCAACACAGACTTCTTTCTTTGGAGCTACTTGAAGTCGCGGGTTTATGCCAACAAGCCGCGGGGAATCGCAGCCTTTAAGGAGACTATTCGAGAGCAAAGCGAACAGTTGTAACCGGAAATCTTGTGGAAAGTCATGGAAAATGCAATAAAACGGGCACAAGTGTGTATCACCACTGACGGCAGCCACTTAACGGATATCATTTTTTACACTTAACAGAAAAAATTTTAAAGGTCTAAATAAAGATTCTCATCACTCAAAATCATTTTTTTTAGTAACAAAAATTATTCAAAAACAAAATAGGATGATTATTTTGCGCCACCTTGTATATGACGTACTCGTAGATTTACTTGCTAGTAAAACTTGTAATGCTGTTATATGTACTTACTCATTTTAATTGAGTCTCTCACAAAACATAGTTACTCACCTGCAAAAGAAAGGAAAATATATTATTTTTTGCGGAGTGATAGAATTATAAAATAAACAAATATCCAAACACTTTTTTTAATGCAGGCTTTTATTAGTTGTTCATAAAAAAAACTCAAGTGCGTGTAGTCATTACGCGCGGAAGAAGTGAAACTTAATAGAGGAAATTCCACAAAGAAAGAAATGTGCGATATACATAAACATGTACATATTTTCTAATATACACAATACATATTTATTTTATTTTTTTAACGAGCTTTAATTTATTATTTTTTATAACCAACTGCTAAGTTTAATTTTTATTTGTGGCTGAGAAAACATTCATATCTACAATATTAACTAGTGGATTGTGGTAACTAAAGTAAGAAATGAAATGTTTTATTTCAATATTATTAATATTTCTGGCAAAAACTGCATCAATGGTAGTCCCTCCTTTCCTACCATTAGTTCATCAGATTCGCCCAGCGAGAAGTTGACATTGAAATCTGCTGCCAGAATTACAGGTCGATCATAACAGTCTATAGGTTTTACAACAATATCTTCAAGCGCGTCACAGCTTGTAGATGACAATTGTAATAAAGTTTTACCGAAAAACAATTTTATGTCTCTCATTGCAGCATTTGGAGAAAGATGCAGCAATTAAAATGAGTTTCTGACAATTATTTTCGTTGTTGTTAATTGTGCACTCTGCTCCAAGTTTTATATGTATTTGTAAGATAAGCATAAGATTTGATACAAATGTTTGCAAATCAGAAACAGTAGTCTCATTTATGAGAAAATTTTGTCTTTGCCTTTGTGTATGGCTCTGTGCTTGTCTTTTTCTATATCTATGTATTCCTTTGTCTTTGGCCTTGTCTGTGTCTGAATTTCTTTGCTTTTATCTTTATGTTTGTCTT
>JAPVRG010246349.1:0-13832 GCA_029783565.1 Rhagoletis cerasi
TCGTAGACGGCTACTGTCAAACTATCAGCCGAATCGGACTCATAATTTTGTTTTGACCGCGTGTGGAAGCGGTCGTATCCGCGGGTATTAGAAAATTGGAAAAAGAGCAATATTATTCGGTGATTCGATGCTTGTTTTTGAAAGGGAAATCGTGCAGCGAAATCATAGAGCGCTTGGTGCGCGAGTTAGCAGAGACAGTAGGCTTCTCAAAATACCGAGTGGGTCATATCCTGCATACAATTTTCGGCATGAGAAAGCTGTCGGCGCGATGGGTGGCGCGTTGCATGGCTCCGGACAACAAGCGCAACTGTGATACCACTTCAAAGCCACGGCCAAATTGGTCGAATCGGGCTACGAAATGCTGCTCCATCCACCTTATTCCCCAGATTTGGCTCCGTGCGTCTTCTTTTTGTTTCCAAACTTTAAAGAGTCACTCGCCGGGCAGAAAGTTGAGTCGAATGTGGAGTTCATCGCCGCCACAGAGGCCTACTTTGCAGGCCTCAAGAAAATGTATTTTTCAGACGGGTTAAAGAAGTTGGAGCACCGCTGGGTCAAGTGTATCGTGCTAAGGGGAGACTATGTTGAGAAATAAATCGCAACTTTTCCAAAATTCTAGTTTTTCTTTTCTGGGCTTAGTACTTATCGGACCGCCTTCGTATGTACATCTTCAAGCCTCAAAAGAAATTTACAGTGTTTGGTTTTTCAGCAGACGGACGGGGTATCTATGATTAGGTTGAACTCGGCAGAATCCCCTTAAGGGTGTTAACCTGGCTTCGAAAGAAGTAATTAAATAACTTTATTCAGTTTGAGATATTCCAATGAAGAGAACTGGAAATCAGGAAAAGTTGATTAGTGTAAAACCAATCCTTGTCCCTCAGCGATCCATCGATTGTGTTCGTGGGCGCCCTAACTTTAATTGTCCACTCAAGGGGAAGGGTACTTTCACATATTTTTACTAGGGCGTCATTATCTCTTCATACGGCAATTTGTATTTTTATTCGTTTCGTTTGACTAAGTCTGTATCATTAAAAAAATAGGCAAGTTCTTTATTCTATCTTCTTCTTCGCTACCCGTCAGCGGCGTGAACTTAATCGAAGATTTTTCGTATATTAGTTCCCTCGAAAGACCCAAAGCCTTCTCATCTATGTTGGCTATGGTCCATATTTCTGCGCCATATTATCATATAAAAGAGCATAGGTCACATTTTCTAAAAAAAGAGGGTTACCATCGCAAACGAGCTTCTATCCGTCATCGAGAGGCTAGAGTTTGGGATTCGTGTAATTTTACGTTGCTAAATAAGTCTTTCCAATGATTTGACGAAATGCGATAGGGCCAAATCCGTCGGCTCAAGAAGGGTTTCAGTATTTCACACAATATTTTCGCCTTTGTATGGATTGAGACAAGGGCTAAAATCTTCGACCATATATTCAACATATCATACGATATTTATATCCTCATCTCTGCGGGAACCGATTTCGGTATTGAACGGAGCTGACAACTGCCTTATACAGAATTTTAGGGCCACATTACTTCTTGCATGTATCTCAAGCTCTTTGCAATCACGTCTTTCTGACAAGAAGAAGGAGGTGGCAAGAAGAAGGAGGTGATCTCTTGGAGAGGAAATAGGCTATTGCGGATTTCTCTGAAGCAACGTACCGCGGCACTCTTCGTCATACCACCTGTCTCCAGAGTTACAAGGTGTCCGGTTTTTGAAAAACACACTCCACAGTCAGTTTTTTTTAATTACCCCCCGGACAAACAGACTAAAAACCGGGCACATGGCAACCCTGCCTGTCTGCATGGGTGGAAGATGCAGTCGCTCTCCTCATTTACATACAACCGGGATTAGAGGACTTGCTTGTTTAAGTAGAATAGAGAGTTGGTTATGAAAATTTTCAGCTGTCCGTTGTGACTGCAGTTTTTTGGCGTCAAAATATCGTCAGGATGAGGCAGGGCCGAGATGCTCCAACTGCGTTCCTTTTCTGTGCGATAACCATGTTTAGAGGTAGAATAAAAAATCAGACTTTAAGAAAATATATTCCTTGACGGATTGAGAGCTGTAGAAACATGCTTATTACAAAATGAAGTAAAAACCAAGCACTACCAGCAGTTTAAGCAATTCTATATACTTCGAGCAGAGTTAGACCGAATATTAAAGGAGACGCCATATGAAATTAGAACAAAAATTTAACAGCAATTAAAATACCTAAAGTTGTCATATTCCAGATTTTTTAACTAAATGCCAGCATATTTCCTTTGACACACCCCCTCATTGAAATAAAGCGAACTTTTCGCTGCCTACCAAGGCTGCTATGCTACTTCTTAAATCATTTGCATATATTACCATCTCATTCCGGTACATTTAATTTCTCACATAGAAATATTAAAATTTTCCTGCAAGTTCTAGTTATGCCCATGCTTCTATAAAATATTTTGTTAAATTCAAACTCTCCACTATAACACTGATTCAATTAGAAAATTAAATCCCATTAAATTTATACAAATACAAATTCAATCAATACATATTTTGCTATCCAATTTCAGTTTTCTTTCGAATGCCGGTCCTACGATTTTGCAATTCAATCTGGGCATTTCACTAAACTTTAGCTGTCTTGCAGTTGTCTTTTTGCGAAAAATCACATCTACACAAAGCTACATACATACATACAGATATCCATTGAATTCGTATTTTTAATATTTATAAGTTTTTAATGATATTAAGAAGAAAATAAATAGCAACATCCGTTTGAAGTATGTATGTATGTATGCCTTTCGAAGCTGCAGAGCTGGCTGTGTGAGCCCTTTGGCTTTTCAATTGCAACTTTTGCGCTTTTGTGTGAATAGTCAGGGATTTAGATTGTACTCGTACTTTATGTATGCTATATTATGAAAATCCTTATGGAATGTCTATTAGTTTGTGTACTTTTGTTATTCTCCTTTTGTGTGTGGTAGTATTTATTATGAGTGTGACATAATTGCATTGGTTCACGTTTGGGTCAAAATGTTAGGATTAGTGTGTGCGAGGAAATTTTCATATACTTAATATATTATGAAAGTTTATAGTAGCATAACGAATTTCTCGGAATGCGGATTACAAAATTCATTCTGTTGAATTTTATGTATGTAAGTGTACCCAAAGCATGGAATTTGAAATTTTAAAATTGGGTCGAATTCGGGTAAAAAGCTGGGCCGAATAATAAGTGATGAAAGGGCCGAATATTGAAAGAGCGTTTTCCCTATTTTAGATTTAAAAAAACTAACATCTAAGGCAATTTATTTGCTTAAAAAACTTGGGACATGAATATGTTACTGTTTCAACGATATAAAAAATAGGAGAAAATACTCGAAGAAATGCATTGAAAAGTTGTGGAAAATTATTTGTCAAGAGCCCATTTTCCCTTTCCCTTGAAAAATTTAGTTTAATTAAATTTATAAGATAAATCAAATGTTACAATGTGTGTGTCAAACGAAAGAGGTTACAAAAAGTTTGCTGTCGAAAATATTTTTGAAAAGAGTTGCCACCTTTATGAAAATGTTAAGTCAAGTGAATTGATAATATAAATGATATATTACAATATGGGTATTACCCAAAGAAGTTTAAGAAAGCTTTAGACAAAAAATATTTTTGAAGAGGGTTGCCGCCTGTTTGAAAATTTTTAGTTCAATCAAATTGATTGGATAAATGTAATATTACAATATGTGTAGCAAGCTAAGGAAGTTTAAGAAAGCTTAGTTTCGAAAATATTTTTGAAGGTAGTTGCCACCTGTTTTAGAAACTTAATTCAATTAGATTCATAATGTAAATGAAATGTTACAATTTGGGCATCAAACGAGAAGTATTTGAGAAATCCTTTATTTACAAATATTTTTAAATAGGGTTGCCACCTAATAATATTAAAATTAAATTAAATATTACAAGATGGGTACCAAACTGAAAGTTTTTGAGAATGCTTTATTAGACAATTTTTTTGAAAGGTTGCCACCTATCCAAAATAAAGAATTTACAACATATTACACCGCGCGACAAAAGCAAAAAATTTCAAAACACACGAAACAATCAATATACTCACGAAACTTGGTGCCGAGTATGGTAAAACTGCATTGTGAGTTTTTCACTTTGACGTCAGGATATTTTTAAAAGGACTTTGAAATTTCAAAAATATGATTAACTGAACAAAAAAATTTTTTAAAATCCAGTGTAATGTGGAAACGGGTTACCACTGGCTTTATATATTAAACTTTATACTGAAGGTTTTTAGTAATACAAATTATAAAATTTTCGGAACGGAAAATTAAAAAAAGCTCACTTAAACTTAAAAAAATAATAAAAAGTAAGAAAATATCAAAATATCGGGTTAAAGCTGTCTTAAAAACCGTTTGATGGGCTTTTCGAGTCATTAAAGACAAATTCATAATTAAAAGTAAATATCAGAAGTTGTATTGCGTCTTATCTTACTTTTCGAAGCGTACTAGCTGTTGCAATTGATATCTGTCTATTTTAAACGCGGATTGGACAAGATATGGTTAAAAATCCGGTAAGGAACTCATTATTTTCACATCACTTGATGCATCCACCTCAATGCTTTGCCAGTTAGTTAAACATATCCTTCATTGCGTCAAAGTCATTATACCATGTATTTCAGTTAAGTGTATAAAATAGACGGCACAATGGCCCACTTCTGATTATGTCGCTGAATGCGTACGACTGACAAAATGACAATATGCCGCACATAACTCTCCATTTCCCTTCCTCTCGGCTTGATTCGAAGGGGCAGTGGAGACATCCGCTGGGATTTGTATGCTTTATTATGATTGCGTAAATGAAATTAGCAGCAACTGAGGATTTGCGGCTGATGGCTGTGTGACTGATGCATAACAATTAGATTTAAATGACAATACACATACAAATACACATACCTACAAAGGAGCATACAATGCGCACAATATTAAATGAATTGCTACAGCTGCTGTGAATGAGAAATTATATAAGTAACTTACTTAGTAAGTAGTTAGTTGTGCAGGACGGTTTGTTTTCACTTATTGACAGATAACGTTTACGTAATGGGTCATAAAATGCGAGCAACTTAATGAAGATTAACAAGATTTTATTGTTTGTGTGACAGTTTAGATTGTGGGATTTCATGCTTTTCGCTATGCTTTTATTCAGCAATTAGATCAATACATAAGCAAATTTACTTAAGTGGAAAAATAAATATTGAAATTTTGATATAATTAATTCATGAAAGATATGATAATCCGGAAATTTCCATAGGTTGCTCAATTGCTCAATGAAAATGATGCAACGAATTCTTTGACCGGAAATGTGCGAAGCAAGGACGATATAATTACGCTGAGCAGAAGTAGTGACTACAAAAATAGTTGATATTCTATGTGATTTTATGTATCTAAAATTTACGGCAGTATTTTTATAGGAATAAAAGCAACAACCTCTTCACTTTGTTTTAGTATACTTAAAGATAACAATTATTGATGAAAACTGTCATTAAAAAATTCACTACGAAGGAAATATTCTACAACTAAGTGCAATATACCAATAGATTTATTTTTGCACCCAGAAACAAATTTGACAAAAATTTTTTTTTGTAATTTTTATGCAAAAATTGAAAAAAAAGTTATTTTTGATTCATATTTTATATATCAAAAATAACAATTATTTTTATGGAAATAATCTACAAGTAGCAGTTTGTTTTTATTTTTATAGTATATGTCTCTGATAACAGTCATTGAAGACTTTTGTTTATAACAGTTATCAACAAAAAACCAGTCCCTGACTTTTATTTTTTAAGTTATATTTATAAAAGTCATTATCAGTCACCTTTCATTCCTTAATATCCCATTTACTACGACTTATAAAAATGACTTTTATAAGTATGACTTAAAATTAGAAGTCAGTGAGTGATTTATATTAATGACTTTTACAAGCAAAGGTCACTGGCTGATTTTTATTGATGACTTTTATAAGTAAAAGTCTTCAAGATGTTTAAAAATTCAGCAAAGTAGATAATGAAATGTTTACATAAATAAATTGATTACTCTGAAGTGGTTAAATATCAAGGAATTTCTATCAACTTGGTTAGAATTACTATTGCTCGTGTTTGGGGTCTGAACTAGAGTAGTGTTACAGTAGGAAAATCAATTTGACTGATATTTATGCTAGGCTGCTCTGCTTACTAACGACACCTCGAAAAATCAGTTTCCAAGAGGAGTTGCTCTAGAGATGGACTCTCCTTATTTGTAAGACTCTTTTCCTTCAAATAACACATTTATCTTCACTCATAAACTTCAAGTAGTCCGCTCATACAACTCGAGTTACGTTCGATTGCAGCCTTCCCCTCTAGGCGGTTATATTTTCAGCCTAGCCAATGTCCAATAACTTTCTCTCTTTCGATGTTGTTCTTGTTATTGTAGCAGCAGTGCTCAACTCCCTTAGGAGGTTTCGTCAAGTAGTGTGCTCTAAATCCTCAGAATCACCTAGTCGGAGGCCGGTAAAAAGGACGCCGTCGATGGTTGCGGTCCATAGTGTTTCCAGTGCCAGCATCGTCAGGTTGGAGGGGACTGCAAAGAGGTGTTGCGGTTTTATGAGGATCTTGATTTGGAGGATCTGGTTAAAAGTGAAGCATTAGATTTTGTGGCAGAAATGTTCAGCTTTCTAGCAGTAAATAAATTAGAAAGATCGCAAGCATCCATTTCTTGACAACTACTCTCTGGGAGCGGGAGAGCAAATCGACTGGCGAAGTTGCTAGCAAAATGCTCTAAACTCAGCTTTTCGACGCCGAGCTTTCTATACTTTTTACTGCGCAGGGCGCGTGTGTATCTTGGCTGCAACGGAATTGTGAACCGACACAATGCTGTGCCCTAGTATTGTATGTACGTCGCAAATACCGGAAGCGCGTCTTCCATCTATCGTTACATACAGTTCGGCTATATAGTCCGACACTATAATGAACTCTCCTATGGTGAACTTTCCTTTTATATAATTTTTTCAGTTTTTTTGTAATTTTATCCTCTCAATGCCATCCAGAAAATGAGTCTAACTTTAAATTAACTAGAAGCTGATTTGGAATGAACTAAAGGCCACTTTTATCTGTATATTTTCTTTGATTAAAGTTAACTATATTTGTATGGCGATGACCGCAAAATAATCAAAGGATGTCAACTAACTTGTAACTAACTACTTTTGGACATAAAATATCAATAAGAAAAAAACGATGATTTTAAATTTTTTACATGTTTATTTATTTAATTTATTTATTATTACATACTTTTTTATTTGTTTACATATTCTGCTGTAGGTGATGGTCCTATATTCGAGTTACTTCACACATAACATCAAAATGATAATATGAAATTTCGAGCTTCATTTTATTTGTTCTGAACACGAAAAAACATCTGTGAGGCGCAGAAAAAAGTGTATTCAAAGTAATTTTTGTATGGGGATATTTAAATGGAAACTCTCAATTACGTCTGCATTACTCCTGCATGACTTTACAACTCACTAGTAGTTAGTTTGTCATAGCTAACTGCAAGTTGGTTATTTTCCGGAATCCCGCAAAAAAGCTAGCTACAAGTCGATTATTTTTTGTCAATTGATAATTTTTTTTCTGCAGGTTAGCGAATGCTCCCCACTGGCTTCATTATAGAGCAGTCTGAATGCATACATATACATATGTATCTACTGCATACTGCAATCAAAGCACTCCAACACATTCCACTCGAATTGAAAACATATGCTCGCCTGAATAACTTCAAGTTGCCATTTAATGTGTTGCATTTAAGTCCATAATGGCAATACTCGCATGCGTGGCATAGCATATGCAAATTGCATGTTGTGCAGCAAAAGTTCAAATATGGTTGGATGCATATTCGCATACTCGCTCTGGCAACGAGCGTGTGTGTGTGTGTGTGCCTTGCCTTAATATATGCAAATCTCAAGTGCAGCAAATGCTCGTTACTATGCTGCAGTGTTGTTGTATGTATTATTGACATTTTTTTGGTTTTTTTTCTTGTTTGCATACATCAAACGTTGTTTCATTACAGCCACAACGCGTCGCAACAACACTTTGCATGGCCGTTGACAAAACAATTTTCGTTGAAATTTTCAACTGAAATATCGTTGAATTGATGCGTTTTGTATTTATTTGTTGAACTGGCTTGCTGCTTGTTTGCTTAATCTTTTGCATTGGACGACCCATTTCCGATAGTGGGACATACATATGTATGTAAATATTCATATGTGTGGGTACGGATATATACATACATACATATGTACATATGCATGCATGCGAAACCCTTTAGCATTCCTTTTACTTCATATAAAAATGCTTATGCAGGAAGTAGGAATGTATGTGTGCATATGCATAAATGTAAAAAAAATTTTGCATAAAACTCATATCCGCAATGCAACAGTAAAGTACAAGTATAACTATATCAAAACCAGTAGCGCAGATACAACGTTTAAAATGAAGGGCGACAAAGCTGAAGTATGTATTGCATTTACAGGGTGTCTCAGAAGTCGACGTCAAGCCGGAAACGGGTAACAGGTCAGAACAAAGTGGTGTCACTCTCTGTCTCGCGCACACTTCATACAATGGCTCTCTCCGTCTCACTCAAACTAGAATTATTTTAAAAGTTACGTCTTCAAAGAAAATTTTGGGTACACTACAGTCGTTTTAAATAAGTAAGAAAAAAACTTTCAAAACTCAGTGGCCCGTAGTTATAGTCAACATAAAGTCGACTCTAAAGTTAAAGGCAGCTTTTTATGACAGATATCCCATTGGAAATTATGTCAAAAAGCTGCTTTTAACTTTAGAGTCGACTTTATTTTGACTATAACTACGAGCCAGTTTCTTTACAAAAATCAAAATTGTCCGTAATTTTAAAAACAAGCTAGCAGATGTCATACCATTTTGGTATCCTTATTAAATACGCCAACTTTCAAAGTTACTTGCCAAACTAGTGTAGCACTTTTTTTCAGTACAGTCAGTGAAAATTAGGCGAAGCATTAAATTTCAAATTTTTGTTGGGCAAAAAGTGTAACTTTATTCAAAGCTAGAGCAGTTGGCTATACATTTTAGACGACAATTTACAGAGACATTACTCAGAGTTACATAATAAAAATAAAATTGAGACAAAGTAGAGATTTGTAGTAGCGGGAGGTAAAAACCATCACAGGGTGTAGATTTTTTCGTTTTTTTTGAACGCCTGTAATTTTAAAAATACAAATCATAGATTTTTTTTATATTTTTCTGATAACTATTATGACCTGGCCTTCCACCCGTTTCGGGCTTGACGTCGACTTCTGGGACACCCTGTATACGTGAACATTTGTATATATTCGTATTTAGTTTGTAATGTGCATGTGCAGTAGCATGCAAAAGGAATTTTTTGATTTTAAATTGCTTCTGCCTGCTTTCCCTATTTCACTATTTCACTGCTAAATGATATTATATTTGATTCAATATGTGCAACACAGCCGTTTAAAATAATTATTTTGGAAGCGAAACTCTTTTGACAACAACAATAAGAGCTTATTTTTAAACAGAACTACACTTACGTATATGTATTTATACTTAAAAAAATTATTTTTTTACGGCGTTGAAGACTTAAATGTTAAAGACTAGTGAGCACTCGCAGCTTGGTATTTTTCGGGAAATTTTCTTATTCTCATTATTTATTAAAAAAAAAATACTTTTCCTAAGACTATCCTGGATCAAATAGCTGTTCCAAAGGTCTTACTGTAGCGAATGGCTGTGGCACTATACAAGAGCCGCTTTTAGTTGATCATCAAGGATTCGATAAGCTAGACTATTTCCCTTTTGGTACAGGTTGTATTAAATAGTAAAAGGAATCTTGGTTCGTTGAATCAAATATCTACTTTTTTTGGGCTTCTCTCGGTTCATTTTCAAGGCTCTTATCGGCTTTGCTCCGTATTTCTTGAGGAATCTTCTTTTTTTTTTGGGGTTTCTAGTGATTTTTCAGAGGTTTTTTGGAGTTCTTCGGGGGTTTGCAGACGTTTCGGTATTTTTTCGGGTCT
The DNA here is from genome assembly GCA_029783565.1 of Rhagoletis cerasi. Lineage (NCBI taxonomy): Eukaryota > Metazoa > Arthropoda > Insecta > Diptera > Tephritidae > Rhagoletis > Rhagoletis cerasi. The sequence continues at coordinate 10,055 of JAPVRG010246349.1, forward strand.
TTTCCGGTTTTTTCGGATTTGTCTTAACTGATCAAGATCTTTGAGAACTTTTCGCGCTTTACTTTTCTGGATTTGCCCGTACTATTTGGGACTTTTGGTCTTTAATTTTTCGAGATCCTTCAGCAGCTTTCAGTCTATTTTCCGTATTTTTAGGAATTTTTCAAATTCTCCTGCGGGATTTTCGGTCTTTTTTTAGAATTTCGTAGTATTTTATTTCTCTTAACTTTTTCGAGTCTTTTCGGTATTCTTCGTGTTTAATTTCTCTGGATCTTTGATTTTTTGATTTTTTTCAGGAGTTTTTCGAGAGTTTTCTTGGCTTTTCGGTTTATTTTTTTTTTTTGGGTATTTTCACTTTTTTTCTTCGGGGCTTTGACTGATGCCCTCGAGCATTTTTGGATACCGTTCCAGAATTTTTGAGGATTGTTCCCGCTTTGCATCTCTGAATTTTTCTGGGACCCTTATGGACTTTCGTTTTAAAATTTTTAAGATCGTTCTGGATTTTCAGGGTACATTCGGCACTTTTTTGTTAGGCACTTTTCGAAATATTTTTCGCAAGTTTCCGGTATTTTTTGGAGTTCCTCGTATTTTACTTTTTGAATTTTTTTTCGAGACTTCTTCGTGTATAATTTTTCGGGATCTTTGAGGTATTTTAAGGGCTTTTCGGAAATGTTTTTTTAAATGTATCGTTAATTTTCGACACCTTTATTTAGAATTTTCTTTATTTTGAAAGATTTATGAGACCATTTCAGGATTTTTCAGAATTTTTTAAAAATATTCGTGTTTTACTTTCCTTCGGGGATTTATTCTGGACTTAATTAAATTTTTTGGATTTTTTGGAACTTTGCGATATCTTTTTCAGGTTATTTTAGATTTGTTTTCAGAATTTTCCGGAATTTTCCGCGGTTTTTTGGAACTTTGTAAGGTTTTCTCGGCAACAGTGCGAGACTGTTCGAGATTTTTTTTTTCAATTTTCGAGGGATCCTAATGTGTAACACATTTTATTAATTTATTTGCCCTTTTCGGGCTTGGCGTTTATTTTCAAAACCTTTTCGGGTGTTCTCAGTATTTTTTTGGGAACTTTTCGGGATTTTCTGCAATTATTTTGACTTTTCGAGATTTTTCCGGAATTTTTCGAGACCCCCCAATTTTTTGGGAAATTCAAAATGTCTTCTTGTTTTATTTTTATTCGTTTCTTCAAAACTTTTCGGAAACCTTTGTTTCTAATTTTTCATTATCTTTAATTATTTCTTCGGGACTTTTTGAGATTCTTTTTCGGGTTTTTTGTGAATTTTCCGAAGGTTTTGGGAATTTTTGGGGGACCGTTCCAGAGTTTTTCGGGAATTTTCGGGACTATTTGTTTTCGATATTCTTAATTTTTTGTTCCTTTTTTCTATTTTTCGATTTAACTTTTCTTCTGTCTTTGTGGATTCCTTGGAAGTTTTAAAGATGTTCTGGTCTTTTAGGGAATTTTTAGTGTTCTTCGTGTTCTCGCAGTTTTTTCGCGACTTTTCGGATGTCATATTTTTGTATATTTGGCTATTTTTCAGGAATTTCTTGTAGTTCTTCGAATTTTATTGGCACTTTTCAAAACCTCTTCGAGTCTTTTCGGAATTTTTCGGGACTTTCGAAATTGCTTATGTTTTTTTTTTTTGGAATTTTCAAGGTTTCCTCAAATTTTTTTAAGACCGAACCTCTTTCTTTTTAAAATTTTTGAGGATTCTTTGTGCGTTATTTTTCTTACTTTTTCGATCCATATCGTGATTCTTTGCTTGTAGTTTTTGGGATATTTTGGGATTCTTCCGAGATTTTTTTCGTAACTTTTATGGATTTTTCGTAATTTTTCGTAGTTTTTCAGGATTTTCGCTGATTTTTTTGCATTTTTTGGATTGTTTCGGTTATACCAATCGAATAATTACTCTGCTTGGTGAAAACCTGCTTCTTTTTCTTAAGCCCTTTCTTGATCATAAATCGTGTTTGGATCTACCGAAAGCAAGCAGAAGATCAGGCCCAGTTAGAGTAGAGGCTGCTGGCTCTCTGACAAAGCTATTTGCTAGCACATTTTCCCATCATTTTCAGCCTGCTACAGGGAGAATTGGAAGTTCAAGTGTACAAAATTATAAATCTGACTTGGATTTTCTTGCAACCTACTTCCTAAATCAGGTCGTAAGCTGGTAATTCTCGTAATGGCTATTAAAAGCTTACGCTCAGACTATTTTACACTCATAAAAAAAGCACTTAAATCTCATTAAAAATTGTTTTGATTAAATTACATTTTCTCCGAAAGAAAACATTTTATTAAGCCAAAAATATTCCTCAACTCGATAGCGTTGGCAACATTCGACTCAATTTGCATTGTAAATTCATTTATTTTTGCACTACTATCAGTTGCATCAGCTCAATGCAAAGTTCAAAAATATTTCACGAATTAACTAATTAAAATTTAACTTCCACATTTTATCGCTTTCCAAAGAGTGCTGCAACAATGAAAAACAAACCACAAACCAAGCCAATAAGTATAAATTTTAACAACTAGACATGCAACAAAAACAACCTTAAGCACAGCATTAAGCAAGTAAAAGTCACAGGCAACAAAGTTTATGGGAGCTCCTAGCTGTAGCTCATTTACAGCAGAGAACTTTCGCAAAGTTTGCTGCTATTTTAATTTAGCAATTGCAGCCAAAATAGAAACGCGACTTAGTGTCAATTTTTGTAGTTCAGGTTAAAGCAAAGCTTGCAAGAAATGCAAGGAATACACTTTGGAAAAGTTATTTTTAAGAAGGTAAAATTATGTGCTGCTGATGAAACGGATGTTTTTTAATATTATCTTTAGTGAGTTTTGGAAGTTTGCTTGAAATATTTTTATTTTTTATTTTAGGGTAGTCATTTTGTCAGATTATTAATGAGAACAAATAAATGTTTGGTGAAGAGATAGATTTACAAAAAATTTCAGCCAATGTTTAAGTTTGCTACTGTAATGGGAGATCAGAAGCTGGTTTATTTTATTTTCTTTTATTTAATTTAATTTTATTTTATTTTATTTCATTTAATTTTACTTTATATTATTTTATTTTATTTTATTCGTTACTCTTCATTCAATTTCCCTTTTTCTTTATTTTCTATGCTCCTGCTGCCAACAGTTTTTTCTATTTCCGCAAACCGTATCCAGTTTTTATTGCCACTAAAAGTCTTGTGTCTTTTTTCTCTCTTTACTAAATCAATTTCCACTTTGCAACGTTCTACGATTTTTAACGCTTTGCAATTTTTTTCGCTGGTACTTTTGCGCAATCTGAACCTAATTTTTTCGTAATTTGGGGTTTACAAACTTGCGTGCAAATGTTGATACATTGATATCTTTTTATGTGTGCACTAGTTTGTGGATGCGTATTTCCTGTTATCCGCTGCTTTTGTTGCTGACCTCTGGCGAATGACATTTTTATTCCCTGCAGCTGGGTAACCTATTTTTATTGCTTGGCGTGAATGCATTTCACAGTGCTGTCAGTTACTTTTACGTTTTTATTTTCATGTCGTTGCAAATTGGCCAGAATTTGTTACCAGTGAAAAAGCAAAGGGATGACAGGTTGTATACGTAACTTATTGCTTTTTTCGCTTATTTCCTCGATGCTTAATTTTTTTTTTGTACAGGTCCGTCAAGCTGGACCCCCCCCACGACGGATTTCAAAATTGAAAAGCCAGGAATTATGTGCTATTTATGTGCTAATTTGTTCCCAAAAAAAAAATTTTTGTGCTCAATTTTTAAGTACTTTTTTTAAAACCTCAA
>JAPVRG010246378.1:593-11665 GCA_029783565.1 Rhagoletis cerasi
TGCATATATGTCTGTATAATGTTTCCGCGGTTGTTTTATCCCTTTAACATTCTCAAACTAATAATTTTCTATTAACTAAAATCTTTACGTGTTATGCAAAGCGAAATCTTTCACCGCTTCAAAGCTGCCTTCCCCAATTCAAATGCTAGACCGACCTTATATCCATATTTACACAAGCCGTTAAACCACTCAAGCTGAAAATCTTTAATCAGGAAGATTAAAAAATTTCCACGATTTAACCACAGCAACACTGCACAGTCATCGACACTTGCGGGCAATTGCAAGCAGTAGGTACACTCGAATATCGCGTAAAGGTTGTGCAAAGCAAAAACACTCCACCAGCAGCAGCCGTTGAAGTGCTGAGTGCGCGCGAGAAGCTCTAATAAGTTGCAAAGTTGCCGCGACAGGATTAAATTCTAATATTGGAAAATCCTTTGTTATTAATTATGTGTGCTTGAATAATTTCTTTCATTTGCAAAATAGCAAAGGAGTTACATGGCACAATAGGTACGAATAGGTGTGTGCACGGGTGTGTGTATTTAAGCTTAGTCATGGCCGCGATTGAAGCACAACTTAGGAGTAAAGTCCATATTAAGCGCTGCGCAGCCAAGTGAGTTAACGAAAAGAATTGGAATTTACTTATAAGAAAACAAATGTATGGTTAAAGAAAATTTTTTATTAAAAGGTGAAGTTATTGCAACTCTATATATGTAGTTAGGTGTGTTGGCGGTGGATGCCAGCGGCTACAGTTTCTGGTTGAACGGTTGTGTGCTGAAAAGGATTAAGAAGACCTGCAAAGGGTTTCTGTTATAACTTTTTTATTATTTTGCTGCTGGATATTTTGATTACTAAGCTTCTGGTTTTCCTTGAATTTGTATGTAGCCAAAACTCACTGCTGATTTGCTTTACCGCACTGTGGTGCCGATGAGGTGATTTTAATTAAATAATTTGAAAATAGGTACTTTATGAAAAAGGTACAGTACAAAAACGCCGGAGCTGTAACCAAGGAGCTAGTAAATAGTTTCTTCCTCCACCTCCCCCCTTTTCAGTTTTTGTCACTCCTATGACAGTTTACAGTCTAGGCTTTCTGCATGCTTGCCTAACAGGTAATCCCGTTCCCTTCCGGTTTAGTTTCGAAAAAGTCTGTCTTGGTGAGCAAAAATGTATAACATCCCAAAGCCTAAGATCGGCAGCTGAAGGCACGCCAGTAATCGACGAACCCTTAAAGAATTTATGACTACGAAGGCGTTCATTCGACCCATTCAACCCAGCAACTTAAGGCAACTTAAGGTAGAAACAACAGATTATAGTCACACATCACCAGCAATAGGCGCTAAGCCTTATCAAAGAAAGACGGCACCGAAATGACGCACTTTCAAGTGATCTCCAAAAGGTCAAAGAGTCGAGAGTCCTTCAGTCACCAGAGCGAGCTCCTCTGAGACTATACGCTGACGATTGCTAGATTTTAGAATCTAGCAATAGCATAGCTTGTACCCGAAAGCTTGTGCTCCGGGAATGGCATTGATGAACTCCGCAAAATTTTAATATGTAATTGATTTTTACCGTTGACGACCACTGGGACATATATGTCCCTTCAGATAGGGGGGCCTCATGGTTGGTCTACGTGTGTTAACTTCTTTTGGTTTTTTTTTTTTTGCTGGAAAGAGGAAGGTTTGCCCGCAACTTCACCTAATACAGAAAAATTGTAACGAGAAAATAGGAGAAGAAAAGTTAAGTTTTTTCGATTTTGGGGCGACCTGGTAGGCAAAGGGATTAATCCACTCTTAAAAATATGATACTTTCTGAAAGCCACATTAATTATAAAAGACTCTTTCACCAGTTTTAATGCTACCCAATGGGCTCCTTAAAGCTATCCGTCAAGATCGCAAAATTTGCGTTCCGTTAGTTAATTTAATTCCGGGTTATAAAATAGCCAAAATTCTCCATGCCGGTGTTTCTTTTTGGAAGTCCTTTTTAATCTTTTTACGATATCCATAAAACGAATGCTTCCACTTGCCACAAAATCAACAGCTCGAACTTCAATACCTCCTCCATAAAGTTCCTTTGTTTTCAAATTGCGAAGATTGAACTTCGAAGCACGGATCTTTAAAACTATGCTGCTTCTAAAGCTCATCACACTGTCCTGCTCAAAGTCGTTTCCATTTGCGGAGTTAACAAAAAGAACAAAGCAGAAGCCGCTCACTTCAGTGATGCAAAAGTACCAAGCCAAATAGTCAACAAAGTTTACCAAAAACAAACAACGAGTTCATACCAATACCCACAAAACACAAAAATCGGCAGCATAACACCCGCCTGCAATCAACCCCCACCTTTGCAACAAACTTTCTCTTCGCATGCTGTGCGCCACTTGTTTGTTTTCATTATTATTGCGCTTTACGATTTTCGTTCTTGTAATTATAATGAATTTTTCCAAAGCAACAATAAGTGCAACAAATAATAAAAATAATCGGTTTCCTCGAAAAACAAAAAAAAAACACACATCAACAAAAGTGAAAATCCACAACAAAAAATCAAAATTCAAATCAAAAGACGCGCAACATCGATGAAATTGCAAAAATCTCACCTACAACCGCTTCCTGTCCAGCCACAAAGTCGCGTATCAAATGCGCTGGAGTATGATGTTTACTTTGCTTTCCAATTACTTGCCGCATACACGAACAATGTTTTTTTCTCTCTCCGGTTTACTTCACGCCACAAATTTATTCACTCGAATTAATGAACAGCGCCGTGCCTTGCCGCGTCACAGAGTTGAAGAAAATTACGCGCTTTTTCGTCCTTTCAACTCGTCAAAGCAACTGTTTTGTTCTGTATGTACTCGTATTAAGCTTTATTGTTTTTTTTTCTTATTTAAATTTTTTTTTCGTTTATTGCTGCCGCTGCCGCTGTTGCTGTTACTTGTTCATCTCATTGCTGCTGGCTGCTATTGATACGTCTCATTAGTTGCAAACGAATGCCTTTTCAAGTGGTCCGTCGGCCCCTCGACGTCATTCCTTAGTCGTTTCGTGCTCATTCACTTCAAGTGCAATAGCAGCAACAAGCAAAACAACGATTGGCGGTTTGTGAGGTTTCTTCCATTTCTTCTTTATTTCCTGTCGCGCTTTCACTTTGCTTTATTGTGAAAAATGCTGAGCAATGCAAAGCTTGAAAAGCATGAAAAGAATTTACTGATGAATAAAGGTGTGGGGTGTAGCTTGGTTAGGATCTAACCAGGCGTAAAATTAAAAAAATGCGTAAAACATTACTTTTTTTTTGCATTCGATGAATTGAGTGTTGCGATGAATCTCTTCAAACAATTTTTAAAGTATTTAACGTGGTTTAGCAGTGAAACAAAATTATTTCTTATTTATACCCGAAAGAATATTTTGCTGCTTCCTAAGGCCTGGAGCACACTTACACTATTTGCTATCCTTTGTAGTGAGTTGGTTTTGCGACAACGCGGTGTTGACACATAAATTTGCAAAAATATTAGCTAGTTAGAAAATATGGAAGCCCTTGGGAAGGTTTACCTTAAAAGACCGATAGCTACTTACGAAGTCAATGTCTAATAAGATAACCTGCTAGTTACCTTCCATATTAATATCACAAAATATCGAGGCGCGTCTTCTTGAGTTGGAATTTCGACATCAGAGTTTGACGCATGCACCTCTTGAACTTTAATTCCGCCAGATAAAATTCTTCGGTTTTGTTTCCCGAAAAGCAGTAAAATCCAAAAAAAATACTTGAAAGCTTTTACATTACCCCTGCAGACCCTGCCTGGCATTGGCGTCTTAAAGGAGGTCAGTTGGTTCATTTTTATGAAAAGTGTCCGAAACTGATACCGATATTTGATTCTAGACAATACGCAAAAGCCAATATGTTCGGTCAAACCGTTTTGGAATGCCGCATCTATGAAAACGTCATAGGTCACTAGGAACCATACCAGCATTCCAACGTTTAAGGTGTCACATATGTTGTTGCTGTTTGGCGCTGTAACCACCCAGGTGATCTCAGCCGGTTCCGAAAAGCAGTTACGATCAAAGCATTTCGCGTTTTTAAAGTTGAAAAAGATTTTATATGGACGCGCATAAGGCCAACCAGTTGTTTCTCTTCCAAGTGAAGCCAAATTCTGCTCCACCTGGGTTTTTTATCGTGCACCGAATTTTCAGGGTCGGAGAGTTTGAAGCAACTCGTACGACATGACCAAGCCAGCGGTGATGCTGCATTCTATTTCGCTGCACTATGTCTCTATATTTATAGTTGTAAAGCTCATGGTTTTATCGCCTATGAAATATGCCTTTGCCTCCAAATCTTCCGAAGAATATTTCTCTCGAACATTGCAAAAGCCGCCTCATCGAATGTTGTCATTGTCCACGTTTCCAGACCATATTTATTCGTACCAGCACTAGCAAGATGAATGCCTTATAGAATGCGATTTTGTTTTACGACGAAGGAGAACTTTACTTCCCAATTGCTTACTTAGCCCAAGGTAGAACTTGTTGACAAGCATTTTTTTGAGCGTCTCAGCGCTCTATATTTCATTATCTTCTCCTGCATCAGATTTAGGAAGTTGCACGATAGAGAGTCGCCTTATCTGAAACTTCGTTTGGCATCGAATGGTTCGCATTGCTCAACGTCAGAAATTACGCCGTGTTTTCAATTTCTTTTCGAGCTATGTAAGGCGGCTCTAAAATCGACAAAGTGGTGGTGTTTCAATGCTTTTCCTCTAAGATTTAACGTATGATGAATACTGTGTTTATGGTGATGGGATATATGGTTTAAAGCCTTATCAGGACTTAATACGTTCGTTGATGGTGGTCTTTAGTCTTTCGCGCAATACGCTCCCTAGTGGGCGATGTTATAACTCTTTTTGGTTTTTAAATTCAACGGAGAGTAACGATGTTTAAAAGTCTGATCCCACTGTAGTCGGCTCAAATTATACTTAAATTTCAATCACCATACATGCGCTCATCCGACAATTTTCTGCATAAATGGAGATACATGCACCTTATCAACTTCAGCAGCTCTGTTTTTTTTTTCAGCAGCGAAATTACTATCCATACCTCGTCATAGTCAGGCGGTGGGACATCGCTTCCGTCGTCATCGACTGGGCCGAGACCCCATCTTCATCTTCTCCACTACTTTCAGTGCTGTTACCATTCAATGGGGTGCAATAGTATTCCCTCCATATCCACAGGTCACTAGGTTGTCTTGCTTTTTTTATAAGAGTTCGCCCTGGCTTTGAAACTTTTCATAATTTACCTAAATCTAATATATAAAAATCTCGGGCCTGGTGTTTGTGCTCGAACTCCTCTGAAACGGCTCGACCGATCTTTATGAAATATGTCATACCGCTAGGTGCAGGGGGCGTGGCACCTCCCATACAATCCGAATTTTTCATACTGCATATCTCTGGGAGTGTTCACGATAGAGTACTGGAACTTGGTATGGAAATATATGAAAACGATCGTATACTCATGGAGAAAGATTGGGGTTATTGGAAAAACGGGCGTTGCACCTCCCACACAACCCGAATTTTTAATACTGCATACCCCTGGAAGTATTCACGATAGAGTACTAGAACTTACATTGCATTCGTTAATTTTTATTAAACAAACCAAGATATAGAAATAATTTGTATGGCGGAACAACGTTTGCCGGGTCAGCTAGTTTCTAATATAATTTTCGGGCATCTTTTCTCTCGGTCAGCATCCCAAGCTCATCGCGCCAACGTTTTCACATCCTCTTGTTTTTATTTCGGAAGAAACGTCTACCTTCTATTCGGCTCCCTATGTTGAAACCTCAAAGCTCGCTTTGCGCTCGATCGCAACGGGACTCTGTAAGCGAAAACAAACATTATTGATCTGGTTTTTAGTTTTCCGATGAGCTCTTTTATTTTGGTAATGTCTGTTTATTAGTAAAAAAAGTTCTAAGAGTCTAGATTTGATGCGAACTGTGCTGAGAAACGCGTCTACAGCGCAAACGATAATACTTGGCGCTGGAGTCTATGAGGTGCATTTTAACAAAGGCTAGAGGAGTAATCAGAGAGGGACACATTTTCGAGAAGAAGATACCAACGGCGATCGGTGTCGTGGTTTTCAGTTACGGTTATATAACTGGTTTTAGTATCGATAGACAATCGGTGGCTTTCTTTGTTGACGGTAACCGGTGTCAGCATTAACAGCTTTCGGAGGCAAAGATTAGGGACCTAAGGGCAATTATTGATGCACTGGTGGGTTACCCGATGATTTCTAGAACGGTGGAAGAACTGGTTGAGGCTGGTAGTTGCACAGCTAGTTGGTCGTCTTGTGGTCACAGTAATGGTATGGGATTACTGACTTTACTATTATCATGGCACAAACATCTGACAAACTTCGAAATAACTATATAGGTCGACGGCTGGTATGAGTGCTGTATCGGTGAATATCGGCTCGACGACTGAGATGGGCGTAGGAGCTGCAGTCGTCTGCACGGAGCTCGGTCTCAACAAAAATAAGCTGCATTTTCCAGGCGGCCATAAGGAGGGCGGCAGAACTACTGAGCAGCAACCTAGCAAATAAACAGCTAAATCTATATATCCACAGTCATGCTGCGATAAAGGTGTACAGCACTTCTTCTTCAAGTGTGGCGGAGTGCATGGAACTTCTGAATTTGCTATATACGAGGAGGCTGACAGGCTTGCCAAAGAAGGCACTCTGTCGGAAACTATGCTGATATAGAAACTGTCGATTTCCCTCCAAGCGATTGAACGAGAGCTCGACCTGTTCTGATCCGGAAGGCGCAAAAGGCGAGGCCCAAAACGCAAGGTTGCAAAGTGCAGAGCGTGTGACATAAATCTCTAAGGAGGGAGAACGATAGGCTTCAGGTGGGTGTTCTAATCCGACATTGCCTGCAGGTATCAACATCTTTCAACGGGTTCTGACCGATGATAAGATCGGTAAGAGATGCAGAACGAAAGATGAGAGAGTGGAGCATATCCTCTATGATTGTGCTGCCATTAAAAGTCTGCGGATGAGTCTCCTGGGAGCTGAATTTTTGCCTCATCTGCCACACAGTGGATAGCCAGCTTACCTTACCTAACCTAAAGGACAAAGGAGCTCAAGATGATATCATCAGGCATAAGAGCGCACATCATAAGTGGAGTTTTTTTTATTTGTTTCAAGAGAATTGAAATTATTTCTGGACTAGGAATACTTCCCGTTAGTAGAATCACTTGCTTCTCTTCAACTGAATTCAATGTATTACTTATATCGCAATATTTCATTAAGGTAATCAGTCATCACTCACACCATGCCGTCTCGAGGTAACAGTAGATGCGAATTAACTTTACCGCCGACACTCTCATTAAATTTAATATCCTTAAACATCCTGCCATGACTCTTTCTTTCAAATTGCCAATCGGCGGTGCTATGGAATTAAATACGGCGCTTAATTACAGCAGCTTTGCGCATGGATTTCAACGGCTCATTGCCAAATCTGCAATCTTTTCACCAATGCGCTGAGCAGGTTAATGCACAGCAAGCACCCACGCCATTCGCCTGCTTTTGGTGCCATCATAGCCCCTTTCTCTGAATGTGTATGTATATTTGTGTGACTGAAACCAATCAAATCCAATACGCAGCCACGTTGGCCATTCCGCATCATTCAATGTCAGCAGCGCCAACAACCAATTCCACGCCACCCATTCGACGTACAATTCAATTCACTTTGGCGCGAAATTCGCTACAGATTATTAATTAGAATTCAACACCGTTGGCGGTCGCCGCGGCAATGTTAGCTAACAACTCTTTCTGCGCATAAAATTCGAAGTCTGAACGCCTCTGCCGCACCCACTGCCCCGTATTTTGGCATTTTTTTTTTGCAGCAACTTCGCCAACTCATGCAGTTAATAACGAAAGCCGCTTAAATATTTCAAAGCCATGTCAACGACACTATACCAACAAGAACAGCAATGCAAAGAGTTATAAAAATGTACAGCGCAACAACGAGCAAAAAATCGAAATTCTTAAAAAAAAAATTTAAAATCGTTTGGTGGCGCGTGAATTAAATTTTCGTGGTCGCTGGACTTTTCAAAATTATCGCCTGCGTCCGCGCCTTTGACAGACCAGCATTCTTCATCAATGACAGCTTTATACGCCACATTTCACTGCGCTGCGCATCGATGAGTTTGGCGTGGAGTTTCCCGCGGCAGCGAGTCACCACTCATCTTTTCAGCTATTCATCCATCGCCTCTTTCACCTTTGTGTATGTGTTTGATAGTATGCAGCGAAGCGCGGTAGTGGCATGTCATAAGCTCTAGTCTTTTGAGCTCCTTCCCAAAAAACTCCGCATAACTTAACCCCTTCAGCATCACTTACGCTTGAATAATTTGTGAGTATGCAAAGCATTTTCGCGGCATTTTTTGTCTACAGCTAGCCGACCGCGCAATTCTTCTGCGTAGGTTAGGAGTAGCATACTTTTTGGCGTTCACCGGGCTAATCCTTGGCTTGCAAGTCATTTTAGCGAAGTTAGCTTCGGCGTTCTTTTTTTTGATGTTTCTGTACTTCGAAACTTTCATTTCCACGCTTTGTTGCGTTCGCTGACACTTTTGCACGTTCTTTAGTGATATTTGCTTCCCTCATCCTTTTAACTTTATGTCCACTCACTTCTCTTGTTTTACTTACTATTCCAAGCATACTTTCAAGTAGCAATTGTTTACTTAGGCCGCACGAAAAAGAGACAAAAAAAAATTCAACAGCAATCATAATAAGACAGCTCAGTTTTTCCCAAAAGGTTTGCATTTGACAAGTGTTGCCTTCTTATTTTCTTTTTTTGCTTAATTTTTTTTAAATCCTTCAACTCCCTTTTTATTGCAATTCCTATTAGTGGTTGTTTGCTTTTCTTACAGCTTTGCCGCTTATTACCAGTATCCCATCACATTTTTTGCTTTCATCTCACTGTTGATTTTTCTATCTGCTTTCTCTAATCCATTTGAAATTCGCGCTTTGATCCGTTTTACTTTTTTCTGTAATAATTTTTTTGACGAGGTGTAAGGATTAGTAACAAAGCATTGAAAACAAAAGTACTACAAATAACTGTCCGCTACTCAGGAATTCTTTTTGTTTGTTTTCTTTTCCATTTATTGTAATTCTTTTGTTTACTCGGGATGCTCTGTTCAGCGTGGCGGTTATTTGAAATCACCTTGCAATAGCCTTTTATTATTTCATAATTTTGGTTGTTTCCCATTAAAAGAAGTATTGGGGTGTTTGTGAGTTAATATTTTTGTTTCAGATTAATTTGAATTTTTTCATATGGGCATAGAGATATTTTTTAGTGGAAACTAAATTCTTAATTCTAAGCAACTACGGACATAGGGAACAATATCAGCATTACCTTGGACTAGGTCTGTAGGATTTTACACCGGCGGCGACGTTGGTGAGGTCATCACCGTCAACGACCGCTATAGAGAGATGACAGCCGAGACCTCTATTTGAGTGATATGGACCGTCCACGGTATGTCGGTTAAACAGTACGGTCCGACGTGCCATACAATGGATGCATGAAGTCTGATTTTTTACGTGAGTACCTGCCTATGAAAGGCTTAACCCCACGGTGCTCAAAAGCACACGGATCAACTCAATGTGTTGATCACCGCCCCGTGTTAGCGGTACCAATTAGTAGTGTGGGTGTTCACAATTCACCACCTTGGTTGGGTACGAGGCCGACCTAAAACCTCTGCCGTACTCTGGGTCCGGCACCCAGTTGCAACGCAACTCCACATTGAGAAGACAAGCCACTCTCCCCGCATTTGGGTTTCGAAACCACAGCCACCACGATACTCCCCGAAGGGCCGTACCCAAAGGAACAGGCCATAGCAAATATAGGATTCTATGGGGGCTCCTGTTCCCCCGTGGTACCAGATTGAGTACTCTGATCAGACTGTGAAGCCGAAACTTCCACCAGTTGAGTAGACTCCACTCCAGACTGACCACCGTTTACTAGGGTACCACGGGGTTGTCACACCCGTGATCCCTTCAGTTACGGGCATTGATTTGCCACAGGCATCTCTTCTATCGGCATGGTTTACGACAGAGCACCATCTTTGGCCAGCCTCTCGGCCTCTTCGTTGCCCGCTACGCCGGTGTGCCGCGAAACCCAGTACAGATATATGTCACTATTGGAATGTAGCCAATTCAGAGCTGCTCTGCACTACGCCACTTTTCTAGAGGATGTGCTTCGGGATAGTAGTGCCTTTATAGCAGCCTGACTGTCTATATAGAGATTCACCCGCTTGTTATCTGAAGTGCTGTACAGTAGCTCCGCCGCTCTCCTTATGGCCAATACCTCCGTCTGGAAAATGCTACAATAGTTTGGTAGCTTATAAAATTTGTTGAGGCCGAGCTCCGCGTATACGACTGCCGCCCCTGCGCCTTTCTCCATCTTACATCCATCTGATTTCAGGCATAAATGTTCAACGTCTAGTTTTAAGAAGAATCGATGCTCGAATAATTAAAAGTCTGACCCTTAATTAGATAAGAATGCCAGATCAGTTAAGAAAATTCGAGGCAGCCCTAGCTTCTTGCAAGTTTAATAATTTTTGGCGAGCTTTGATTTACTAACATTATGATGTTACGTTAGGGTGGTAGAAACTGGATCTGGTAGGTAAGTACTAGAACGAGGTACTTGAGGTCAATGAACTTTCGAACAAAAAAAATTTCCTCCTCCAGACAGGAACATCGGTTACCATATTTGAAGATATGACGAAGAATGTAAAAATAAAGACCCCTAGGTTCGGCCAACAAATTTTTTTTTCGAAATTGCCTTGCAAAAATACTTTAGACTCAGGGATGTACGGCAAACTTTTTTATACCCGAGCGCACTTGTGCACAAGGGTATATTAAGTTTGTTCACATAACGGTTGTTTGTAACAGCCTAAAGGAATCGAGAACGATATAGACATATATATATCAAAATGCTCAGAATGAAAAGAGAAATCGATTAAGCCATGTCTGTCTGTCCGTCCGTCCGTCCGTCCGTCCGTGTACACGATAACTCGAGCAAAAATTGAGATATCTTAATGAAATTTGGTATGTGGG
>JAPVRG010246393.1:760-16239 GCA_029783565.1 Rhagoletis cerasi
TCCCATATAACGGTAATTTTCAGAAATACAAAAACTACGGTTTTTTAGTAACTACTGAAGCTGATTGACTCAAAATTGATATATACAATGATATATTAACGAGTAATAAGAATATTATAAATTTTGGAAAAAGGGGCGTAGCCACGCCCACTTATGGATTTATATGTATATCTCGGTAACCGCTTTACCAATTTCTACCAAACTTGGCACAAGTATTAAGCTTGCTCCAGCATAGGACATGGTTGAAAATTTTTGAAATCGGACCATACCCATGCCCACTTTCCGTATAACGGTAATTTACAGAAATACGAAATCTGTGATAAATCGGAAACTACTGAAGCTAATTTACTCAAAATTTATGTCTGCTATAATTCCTTAGCAAGAAGTACGATTATAACAAATTTTTAGAAATTGGGCGTGGCACCGCCCACTTATGACTACGTATGTGTATCTCGGTAACCGTTTTATCAATTTCTACCAAACTCAGTAAAATTAATATCTTTGACACCAAAAAGAAAGCTGGTTGAAATCGGGCTAAAAATACGTCCACTTTTCATATAACGGTAAATTTCAGAAATATGAAAGCTTCGATATATCGAAATTTATAAACGGTAATTTTCTGAAAGTTGGTACTCGCAATAATCTCTTCACAAGAAATACTATTTTTATGGACTTTAGGAAAAGGGCGTGACACCGCCCACTCATGGCTACTTGAGTTTATATCGGTAACCGCTTTATCGATTTCTACCAAACACAGCTAAATTATTTCTTTAAGTATAATTGAGCATATTATCGATAATGTTTTAAAAATTAAAAAACCCACCCCTGTTTACCACGTAACGTTAGGTTTCAGAATTGTGAAAAAACGATGTTTAATACGCGCGCCAGGTATTTAATGTTCTGTTTCACCCGAACGTAGACTTCTTTACTCGTTTTGTATTTAAAACTTCACATAACTTTTTTCTCAATACGCAAACTCCATCGTTTACACTACACCGTAAGTATATTTGTTTAGTATTTCGTCCAGCCACTTTAGTACGGAATCAGATGTTGACAATTTTGGTTCCTTTTGCAATGATACTCTTTCATTCATCCGTATCCAACTTTGAAAAATGCTTTTATATAGATCGAATGCAGCTAATAAAAACTCCTTGCACACGTAAAGCTTTTGTCAATTTGATGCTGTTAAATAACAATCAAATCCAACTAATTTCCTTGCATTTTTTCTTAATAGCGGCGTCGGATAATTTTGCGAGATTGTATCAAACCATTAATATACGCCCTCTTTGCGTTCCATGAAGGTAATTGCCAGAAATAATTAAACGAATCATTTCGCGAATCTTCACGAACAGTTCCACAAAGAAAGCTTATTTCGGTTTTTTTTTTGATAAATGAATGCACGGTTTTACTCTCACTTTTATATAATTTTTTGCACAGCTACTGTATCCTTAATGTTGTCCTCGCTTTCTAAAGACTTGCAAACAATATATTTTTTACCGAAAAGCCTAAATTTATTTTTTTAAATGTTTCCCCTCTTTGTTATTTTACCCCCTGCAGTCTAATTTTCTTCAATTTCTTCGTATTCTTCCTTGTCCTCCAATTCTTCAAACCCAGTTTTTTCATTGAGAATGCCATTGTATTCTTCCATATTTAGACTACAAAACAGAAATATCTTTGAGATAGTGGCAATTTTTAGCTGAACACTTTTACCTTTGTTAATGGTCGAATTCCAATTGCATGCGAATAAATGAAATATTAGAACCTGTACATAGTTGGTTTATAATTATTTTTTCAAAGCACACGCATCAGTTTAGCCTGCGATCGAAAACAGTTATAAGAAAACGGCAAATGCAGAAATGTGGGTAAATGGTTGGGTTGTTCACACCAGCCTAGTTATCAGGTTATCTGGTTATTTGGTTATATTTTTTACTGAGTTTACAAAAACAAAATTCACTAGAGAATAATAATTTTTAGCCAGATACCCTGATAACCAGGCAAGTGTGAACACCCAAAGTGTTAATGAAATATGCAATGAAAAAATTACAAAAAATACATGTGTTGGCGCACTGACGATATGTAAGTGCATATGTACCTACATATTGTACTTAATTGGTGGCCGCTGTGGTGTAGTGGTAAGCAGTGCGCGCTTCCGCTCCGCAGGCCTGGGTTCAAGCCCTGGTCAAAGCAACATCGCAAAAAAAGTTAGAAAAAAGATGTTTTCTTAACAGCGATCGCCCTCGGCAGGCAATGGCAAACCTCGGAGGGTGCTTCTGCCATGAAAAAGCTTCTCATAAAAATACAATCGCCGTTTTGAGACGGCCCCCTTTGTGGGACAACATCAAGGCGCACGCCACAAATCGGAGGAGAAGCTCGGCCAAACACTGACATATGTGTAAGCGCCAATCTATTATTATTATTATTGTAATTAATTGATGAAGCCCAGCCATTTAATTCGATTAAATTCACCACGTCCATTACACTCCAAAATCTATTAAATTGCACCTACCAAATAACCAGATACCAGAATTCATGAAAGTTAATAGGTATGTACATCTATGTACATGTAAGTTCATACATATGCATATACAAATTTATTTGTTGTGCAATAAAGTACATACGAGTACATGCAAAACGACAACCAGACAATGCAACTGTTATGTGCGTTTCTGACCGAGACGAAATGGTATGCCGATTGGCGACCCAACGGCGTCATTGGATAGCTTTTTGATAGATGACAACAGTTTTTGTGATTATGATTGATTATCCTGAGTTCTGCGCCGACTGCCCGCCTCAGAAGTGCATTTGCTTCGCATTGTGCTGCATGTATAGTATGCGTTCCTGGCCTGCAGCTGGTGGCATGAAGAGCAATGTTAGAACAACGAGTACAACATGCCGGAAAACACCGCGAATGTGGTTCGTCTGCAGTTGGTCTTTTGGGTTTTGACTCTGACCGACGCGTCGTCTGCTGCGGCAGCCTCGTTGGCATTTATTCACCGCTTTTTTGCAATGATTCGCTCAGCAGTCACATATGTACATACATACATTTATAAAAATACCGAAAATAAAAGTGTGTATGAAAATACGCGTACGGGGTACTCTAATAGGTTTTCATCTCAATCTCATTCTCTCAGCAAACACATATTTCTTTGGCGAAAGCTATAACTAAGATTACGCTTCTGAATTAAATGTTTGGATACTTGCTGGAAAGAAGGAACATCTGGTTTTATTCTAGTATTTTATTACAAGTCAATTCAATGTTTTCCAGATGCAACTTTAATCATATTTCATCTTTGAAGCATCGCGGCGTAGGTTTTTTTCATAAATGTTATTGAATACTAGCAGAATACCCGACGTCGTTCGGGCTGAACAAATAAGAGTATAAAACTATGGTACACATTTTCAGTTTAGCATAACTTAAAGTAGACACAAACTAGTTTCTTCTTATTGAAATTAGGGCCTCCTTATGAAAAATACTTTTAGTCTTATTATTTGGACATCCCACTTCTTAGCATCCGACACATAGCTGACCGTGGGTAAGTAAAGCAGGGGTTTTCTAGCTGAAGTCTAGTTACCTTTAATGTTTGACATTGAGATTTATTCATCGACATGTCACAGCTGGTCCTCGGATAACATTGTAGCCTTTTAAATTAAAATGAAAGGTCTCTGGGAATAAATGGGACTCCTGACAGAAAAATATATCCTCCTTTGCCAATTATGTTGGAAGAATAAAAGACGCTCCGATTTTTAAATTAAGATTATGTGGCATGTGACTTACGGTTCCA
Organism: Rhagoletis cerasi; assembly: GCA_029783565.1. NCBI lineage: Eukaryota > Metazoa > Arthropoda > Insecta > Diptera > Tephritidae > Rhagoletis > Rhagoletis cerasi. The sequence goes on from JAPVRG010246393.1 coordinate 4,543, forward strand.
AAGTTATGGGAGGTGTCGCGCTCTCTTGTAAACTCTTTCCCTCTTTAGTTCACTATAAGAGTTATATTTGGTAGTTCGAAATGAATTTCGCTAGATTTTAGTCACAACTAGTTATACACAGTAAGCGAGGGGATTCCTTTCTTTATTATCTGCACCTTTTCCCAATTAGACTTAAGACAGCTATACCTATAAAGTTCTGGTAGCATGACGCGATGTGGCTGTGGCAATAAACAGAGTTTAGCGTCTTTTTAAAAGGAAGCTTTGGATTAACATATATTTATTTGTTGATTTGGGTTGTTCTTCCGAAAGGATCAGAAGATGATGTATTTCGGAACGCTTGTCAAAGTTCGTTACGCGGAAACCGATTTTTTCCTTGCAAGACCCTGCACTTTACCGATCGCGTAAATGGGCCGCTGGGGGACCAAAAGACCGAACACAGCTACAAACCAGCCTGTTCGGCCCCGTAGCTTTTCTCATACTTTTCACCTTGTGTTTGACTAGATCTACGAAATTTCTTAGTTCTATTTTTTCTATGGTGGGCCCCACTGTCGTACCCGATATACATATAACAATAGTTGACAGAAAAAAGTCCGATCTGCGACATATGTGCATATGTATGTACATATCGTCGGTGATACTGCAAAACGTTCTATGTCAATTATTACTGGTAGTGCTTAACTGACCTGTTACCTGTATCTTAGCTTTTTTGTTAATCGTTCAACTTCATCAAAAATGTAGAAAGTTTTGTCATTAGTTATTGATATTATAACGATTCCCAGGTGCACCCTCATTGCAGGAAGCAGACCATCTAAAAGCCAAAGGTAATAATTGACAAGGAACGTTTTGCAGTATCACCGACGATAAATGAATTCAAGTTTAAAATAAATCAGAATAAAAGGTAATAAAAATACATACAAAAAGTTTTCATACAAATTTATGATTTCATTATTATTATAGTTCAAACTTTTACTAAAATTTAAAATCGTAAATTTGTATATATATTTACTAAGTGCTCATAACTTATGCATTTATTATTCAATTTAGATAAGCTTGGTGTTATTGTATTTACAAAATATCATTCATTGACGTCCAGGAAAGAATCCGAAAGTAAACGATCACTTTCATGTTGATATTTGTACCGAAAGTAAATTTATTTTTGTAATTTAGTTAAAAATTATGAAAACATTTTCTACAAATCAAAGCATAGCTCCCAAACTACTAATGCGGTTGTGTCATTCACATAATTAGTAAGCCGTAATATTCGTCGCCTGGGTGAAAGATTGTCGTATGTTATTCACGTTTCCTATGCGTTTGCGACAATCTTTTACCCAGGCGACGTATTGTTAAATGAAATTTTTATATGTATTTGCCGACTATATCCATCTCAAAATACCGAAATTCGGCTTTTCTCAAAAACTTTTTTACATTTTGACTTTATATTCGGATTCAGTGGAAAATTATACATAATATATGATGGTCAAATATCACATGTCGGATTTCTTGTCGACTAGTGTAATCGGATAAATGCTGGTCTAAAGCATAACGAAAATTAAAAATGAGTTGGCCGTGATTAAAGTAAAGGGGGGAAACATCGAGATATTCCAGGTCAAATTCGCTTTGGCTTAAATAAGTAGGATGTACCTAATTAAAAAGGAGTAGTAGCCACGGTTGCAACTTACTTCTATTTTTTGTGTACCAAAATTTATGAAAATGTACCGAAATATGTTTTAGGTGTAGATGTAATTATTCTAATATTTTACACGTACGCATTGGTGATATAGTTGATAAACCATGTCAGCCATTTTATAATGCTAGAACATACCTTTATTAAGTTAAATTCTCTGTAATAACAACCACTATTTTTTTTATAATTAAATTAAAATTATTATTTAACTGAGTAGTTTTTTATTATTATTTGAGGGAATGACCTATATATGTAAATTCTGGCCCCATAAGAGCCCTTTATGAAATTAAGCATTTTAGAGCGTGTCATTATACGGTTTAGGTACTTTGTACATAATATACTTGTTATTGTTTTTGGTTCCATATTTTGTGTTTATTGAATTCCAAAATGAAAATTTGACTTTTGATTCAAAAAATTTCTATAAAGAATGTATATCGATGTACATATATGTATATATATTAAATTTAGTCATGTTCCGGATTCTGGACGGAGACGATAACTGCTCCCTGAAGAGTAAGAGTATTTGACCTATGGGCAATCACATAATACACATATGCATACATACATACATATTTACATACATATGTTCCAGCCATATAACCTAAGTTCTGTCAGATAGCCTGTGAAAGTCCTCAGACCCTCTCGACTATAATTCAGAAGTCATTCCGACATTGCTCTAGAAGATGTTAGAAATTTCTTAGATTGCCTTTTTCCATTAGGGACTCAGCTGGGTATACTTTTGACGGACCACAGAAGGCATTTGGACCATACAGACCCGTGTGGACTAACATTTTTCAATAACATCAGCACTCTCGTTGCCATAAAAACCCCGTCTCCCGATACCTACCAAAGAGTGATCCTGTTGTTCGTGATTAACTGGTTCAAAAAAATTTTGCAGTTGTCCATAAGCCTATCAGCCGGGCTCCCATTTTCAATTACTTTTGCTTTTTGTGTTTTCGTAAAAATCCTACGTTTTAGTTTTTGGATGCTCGTGAATTCGATAAGTTCCACTTTTCACTTTGTTTCTGGTATTACAAACCGATTATTTGGCAAAGTTAATCGGTTTATCGACTGAATCAAATCGAAAACGGTTGTTGTTTCGGCAATTTTTCTGCGGAAAAATTTTATTTTTATTTAATTAAAAAATAAAATTAAAAATAAATTAAACCTAATTTTTATTTTTAAGTACGGGAAATCTATCTTAAGAATTTCTTTTAATAAGTAAAAACTGTTCAAGCATTTATAAATCGGTTATTTAAGCGTGCGACGCCATTTACTTTTCATTCCACTAAGTCTATAGTTTCCGATTTGAAACCGCGAAAATTTTGCGATATACGATTGTTAGAGCGCGCAATTATGCGGTTTGAAAAGTAAAACACAAAATTTTTGCGGCTGTGTATGTAGTTTTGATAGCGCCCTTGAAGGTCTCGACTTCTCATGCCCACTATGTAAGTTGCTGAGACACAAACTGCTCCACACTGAGGTTTGTCAATTATTATAACAAGAGGTGGTATACTCCTGATGAATCCCAGTGCTTTTGTATGGCAGGTGCGCATACATATGTATGTAGCTACACGGGCTAATGTGTAATGGCTACACAGGCTATTCTCTGCTTGACTTTTGGCCTCCAGGACAATGTTTAATATTCAATAATCGGATTTGTCACTGTCTTGGATGACCAAAACGTCAATTTTGAGGGATATCTCCCATGTTTGCTATGAAGTCTCTGACAATCTTGTTGTTAACAGCTATAAGATATTACTTCCAGTTGAGCATTTTTTAATGGTCATCCCTAGATACTTCGCCTCTTGCGATAACACAATATCCGAAATTCCCGGTGGGGCTAAGCCGCCAAATTCACTTTCCTTCTTTTAGTGGACTTTAGGTGGACTTTAGTGGGTTTATTGACAGACCCTTTTGGGAGCAGAATTTCTCAGTCAACTTAAGGCTGCCTGCAATCTAGTGGTAAGGTTTTCTTCATTGCAGCCCACCACGTTAATGAGTCGCTTATCCGTTAAATACGTCGCCTGTTAAGCTTTTCAGGGGCGCATTCATGCCTATTGCTTTCTAGCTCCGCTGTTATATTTCTGGACTCAACATGCTTATGATCCATGCGGTTATTACATTAGAAATATAATTTCTTGCCACGACAATGTAATATCAAACACAGCTCGAAGGCCAAGAATGCACAAAGGGCTTATACAGAAATACCTTTTCAATTACCTGAGTTAGACAATGTATTGCAGTAGTCGATTTCCCTGATTGATATACATTTTGGCCTTCACACAAAGGCTTGACCTCTTAATAGGTAAACGATATGAGTAATAATTATCCCAGTTTACCATATTTCAAAAATCAATTATGTCAATTCTTATATAGTGACATAAGCAATACTGAATTTAAAAATTGGGATTATGCCACTTCGGGTTATGTCAGGGTACCTATTTTTATTGATGCGAATCGTTGCTAAATTTCGGTTTTGATACCTTTCATGAATATAAAATGGTGTTATAACTTTGGTCCGATGCCAGAAGAAGAGGAGATAGACCCATACAAAGTTATTCCAAAATGATCAGGACGACGAGCTAGGTCGATTTAGCCATGTTCGTCTGTCTGTCTGTGTGAACGCAACACTGCGGGACTAGCTCAGTTTTCGAGACATCCGACCGAAAATTGGTAAGGGGGTGTCTTTTCATAAAACAATAATCATTTGTCGGAAACGCTAAGATCGGTCCACTACAACAAATAGCTCCAATATAACTTATTGTTCAGATATGAGATTTTGCGTTATAACTCCTACATTTACATATGCAGCTAGGAACATGAAATTTCGTAATATTTTCTCTGAAAAATTCAGCAGATCTGCTGTAACTGCAGTGAAGTCAAAGCACTGATTCCTACTCTTCTGAATTCACTAGCTTAATACAATGAAGTTATAACGAACAGAAATTGTTCGCTTTGCTAGCATACACTTTTCGAGGTAGAGTTCGAAACTGTGGTGTACCATTGGCCGATTGACATAGAGCATATACAACTAATCGCCAATACGACTGCTTTGGAAACAGAGGATAATATTCTTTTGTCTGAAGTAATAACCGCATAATTCAGAAGGCTCGCATTAGCATAGTGCTTCATTTAAGATTTTTGCTAGCACACGTCACATTTGCTGTTTAAATACTGTTACCAAATGAATGTCAACATAATAATTGTAATGCCATAAACTCTCTTCCAATATTCTCCACGAGCCTTATTAAAAAGTTCTGGTAGTTTATATAAAAAAGGCAAACGGCATTCTAGTAAAGCCGGACTTCCGACTAAAGCGGTTATTGCTTGTGACCACAGATAAATTACCTACATGAAGAATAACTCCACAAAATATTTTGGTGATAGATGGCGCAGGAGTCTTTAAATTAGTGAAGTGATCTCTTTTTTTGTTAAATTTTACAAACTGATATTTTAATATCACTGTCTTAGTTAAAAAATCTATTTTCGATCCATCTTCTCTGCAATTAACAAACTCTACTAAATAGAAAAAACCCCCAAAGCACTTCCCTCAGTTTTTTTCACATATCTGCCTGGACACTGTTGCATTTAAAAAAATAAATAAATTTAAAGTTCAGTTCGAAACGTAAAACAAACAACAAATCAAATAAAGGTCTAACCCAAGTAGATAAGCTAAAAACCTTGTATAACAGTTATTGCAAGTGATTTATTTTTTAAAACAAAAAATAAATGGCAATTGGCGGCACTTTGATAACTGGCCCAGTTATTTAAGGTCTCTGATAAAAACATAACGACCGTTTGTCATGTCCATTTAATGGCGATTATATACACAAGTGTGCTGATTGCGATATCTTTTCAATTAAATTTTTAGTTTAAAAATTTTTTATAAAGTGCTACTTTGTTCACAACCTGTCTATTCAAATGATCTAGAAATTGCATTGTTTCATTTTGATAGATGATTTTTAATTATTGTTTCTTTTTTTGTTATAATTTTATGATTTTTTTTGTAGCTGTCAACAAATAGCAACCTTTATTTTTAAATTGTGTTTTTATACCATATGTATTAACAACATGGTCTATAAAGGCAATATCAATCCAATTACTCGGTGTCACTGACACGTCACACTTTGTTGCACAAATATTGCTTGTGCCATTTACTTTTTAATGACATAATTAAAAAATTTGTTGATATATAATATACATTGAAGTGTTGAAATTAGTTAACATCGTTGCATAATACCAAGTCATTAGCGGTCCAAAATTATGTGCGTCGTGACAGTTATTGTAGATATGTACATACTTTTATACATGCATACATATATACGTACTACATACATCTATACGAGTATGATGGGGGTGCTACATATATGGCAAACGGCAATGAGGCAAAATTTGCTTTATTTCTTTTTTAAATGGGAAATAATACCAAAATCTGAGTTATGCTTTATTTCCAACAAGGGTTGGAAGTAAAACCATTTTTGTTTTAATTCGCATTGCTTATTTAAACCAATTTTTGTTAAGGCAGTACAAATATTCTGCGTTTCGTTTACGGTGCGGTGTCATAAGGCCCATGGCCATATTGTCAATTGACATTATGACCACTTCAAGGGCCCCATAATCCCAATGGTCACTATGTCCGTTTTGAAAATGCCCAGCGTCGCTGGGTTCGCGTTCGCGCCCCCCTTCAGCCCTCGAAATTACGAGCTGGTGAAATTATGACCGTTTAGAAAAAAATAATAATATTAAAATTACACTAGTTCACTCCTGAAACTGCTTTTTAATATCAACAAGTAAATAAGTATAAGTTCGGGCGAAACCTAACTTTATATACCCGGCGCATCCGTATATTATATATTGTTTTTTGACGTTTTTGTAGCATTTTGGCCAGAAATTTTGAACAAATAAAAAAGTTTCACAAGAACAGTGTCTGAGCTTTCCAGTAGCTTTCTGAAAATCAATTCTAAGCAGTTATGGCGCAAATAATATTAACGAGATATCCCAGGCCCTTCCTTTAAAAATACCCATCTCCTGGCCGGTAGTCTAAAAATGAAGTCACCATATAATATGTATAGAAAACTACGTCACTTTTTTACTCAACACAACATTTTATGATTTCTACGTATCGAAACATATTTACACCTTCCATGACTTGAGTGATCCATAGTAACCACAAGACGGTCTAAAGCGTTTTAAAATATATGAATTTATGACAATTTGACTGTTATTACATCTTGTGAATCACCCAACTAACTCAATGGACTTTTTTTTACTGTGAACTTCCTGATTTGAATTTTTGATATGCCAATTAAAATGAATTTGTTCCAAAAGAATACAAATTCTACAAAAACTGTAACTAATATATACAGGGCAACAATCGCTTGTGTTCAAAAAATACCGAATTAGGAGGAGGGTCATTGTACTTTCATGCATATTCAAATAAATTTATACAAACCAACATATATATGTATGTACATATGTACATGTAAACAGTCATATGTATATGGGCATTTCCTGTGCCACGGACGTTCCATCCTAGCACACTCTTTTCAGTATAAGAATTATATCAAGCTTTGGATTTCAAATTTTTCTTTTGTCCTGAATAGCCTTCGTAGTCATCTATCCATCGCAATTAAAAATATTTTCCATAAATGGTACATAGCCACTTTAGGGCGGCCTAAATTTGCTGTTCGGACTTTCCTAAAACGTACATCATATTGGAGGTGACTGAAGATTTGCTTAGAATTCAGCGAATTGGTTTATGCAACAGAAAAGTTTTGTATGTATGGTTAATAAAGGAAAGGAGACAGGGATTATCATTGCATCAACTTTATCTTTCTAGCGATGTTTATTAACGGATAAAAAACGGGTTGAAGTTGTTCAAACGCTCCCGTTTTTCTCCGTTCCGTTTTTTCTCTGAGTAAAAAACATAAATTTTCCTACATATAATACATACTGTACATTACTGTTCATATTTTATTACAAATGTATAATATAATGCAGAAAAATGTTCAATAAATGCATATAACGAACACCAAAACGACAAATTATAGTTGAGCAATATAGCATATAAGAAAGTACGTAATTGTAAAACTTAAACTGATTAAGCAAATGTGAATTAAATTTTTAGTTGCAAGAAAAATTAGGCAATGTTTGAAGAGCTGATCTTTTTTTACTCTAAGCCATCGCTCCCGCAATAGTTTTGGAAACTCGTTGATATCATTTGTTGAATCCATTATTTGATAACCACACGTGAGTACAATTTAGATGAAAAACATATACAAAACTTCATGAAAAATAATTTGGCGTTTTACAAAGTAAATACTCTTTTTTTTTAATTACAAGATATGTTTTGCGTCCGAACGCTTTAAAAACACTGCTTTTGCGTTCACTTTATACCTTTTCTGGAGACTTTGAAATTGCATTAGTTGTAAACTAAACAGGACTGACTTTTTACTAGGTTTTATATAGGCACTCAACTCAAAAAAAAAAAGGTTTTAGATGGGGTAGTGGGGAAAATGCAAATTTTTTAAGAGCTGTTAAACCAATGCGTTTCAAGTTTTGGCACGAGATTTATGGAATATTCAACTATCTAATGGCTTCAAAAAATTTGATCTAGATGCAATTTTAATTTTTTGCTCTTGATTTCTTCTTGACATTTTTCAGGAAATACCCATATACTGGTTACAATTTCAGAAATGATTTTGATTAATAGTTTTTCGTAGTTTCTGACACTTGTGCTTGTCATAATCGCACACAATAACAATAACAACAAAAACAAAAATATGATACCTACAACAAAAAATCCACTAATAGTGTCATCCCACAAATACATACTTACATCGAACTTATTTGGTACAAGTTTCCGTCTGGGCGAAGGCAGAAATATTGAAATTGACATATGTGCAAGGCAGCTGCCTTGAGGGTGGGAACGGAAGACTAATGGTGATTTCGTTTCTAACAAAAAATGTCGCCTTTCGATTGCCCCTTTCACTTTCCCTGTTCGATTGTAAAATAAAGGCAAACCGGTGAGAAAATTTTGTGTTCGTTTCTTAAAATGTCGCACTCTATCAAGGCAAAAAAGGCGCATTCTCTGCCCTTTGAAGCTTTGTCAGGGGAGAGTGTTGCCCTGAAAATCAGATGGTTGCTTAAAACTAAAATATCATGAAATGCGTGAGCTAGACAAAGATAAATAGGGAAAAACTTGCACTTTTACGGGGTTAAGTGCAACATCAAACATATTTTGCACCATGGAAGGGTAACATTTTTTGGAAGAAACGAAATCACCATAAGTTGAAGTATGTCAATGTGTATGAACGTTCATATTTATTTGCCATTCATTGTGTCACATCATTGAGGCGATTTTCAGTGCAGTTATTATTGTTGTAGCAATATTGGCGCTGTCATGGTTTATGTAAGCTCTTGCAACTGGGGCGCTGAACTCGAAAGCAGCTGTTATTTCATAGAATAATTGTGATTCTCTAAGCAATTCAAAGATGAATAAATTTCATTAGAAATGTATGTATGCACACTTACATATGCAGTTGCTTGGCTAAATGCCGCATTTCTGTTCCGCGGATTTTGTGTAAATTACTTCATATTTAATAAAGACCTTTACATTGTTTTCGGATTATAAAAAATAACTCGTTTATCTTATATGTATCTAGTTGTTAATTTGTGTTGCTATACAATATGTAAATGATGAATGACAAAAATTAATATATGAACATTCACTGCTACTCATTAATGTGACACATACAAGCCAGCTGATTAGTACCATTTGGCGGCTGAAACTGTGTTAAATTTAAGCTTTTGGGAAATTGCTTTGTTTTTGTTTAGAGTGTTTGTCATGCAACTATAGAATGTTTCTTATTTAATAACATATTTGTATAGAGGTTATAGTTTCTTCTGCTGTTCCATGACACCGATTAAGTGAATTTCTAATTTTGGATCCAGCAAATCAATGTCATCCTGCTTATTCGTGATTTTCCATTTGTTGATGGCATATCTTTCATGTAATCTCTCTAAGTTTGTTCTATGCAGACATATGTGGATACATATCGATGATCCTCTGCAGTAACAGCACAACTCAAAACTAAAAAAAGCCTTACTGCTCTTAAGTGGCTCATGTCTCAAAATATTTTCGCAATAAAGCTCTTTCAACCTGTTTCGTTTAACATCCATGTTATGAGGTTTCATTGAAGTAGCTGATTCAATTTAATTAAACTTTCAACCCTTTTTAAAAATATTTTCGAAATAAAGACTTCTTTGACATTTTTTATCAGACTTTACAACATTTTTCAAAGTTACATTTCACTTAGGGCCGATTTCATAATGAAACTCTTAAAGTTCCTTTTGCAAAAGTTTCCTTTTAGTTAAAGTGCCATTTAAATGTACAGTGCCTTTTAAAGGCACCCCAATCTTTAAAGTGGCTTTATGAAATCGATCGGCAAAATAAAGTATCATTTTAATTTTAAAAGATTATTTAATTTTATTATGAAATCGGCCCTTATTTATTACATTTAATTCGACTTTTAAGCAGATGACAACTCCCTTTAAAAATGCTTTTGAAACAAAGCATTCTTGTACCTCTTTCGACTGACATCCAAATTATAATACTTCATTTAACTCGTGAAAAAATAGGATTCACCTTTAAAACAGGTGGAAGCATCCTTTAAAATAATTTCAAAATAAAGCTTTCTTAAACCCCAGTATTTTGCCACCCATATTATAATACTTCATTACCTTATTCAACTTATTGATAAAATTAAATTCAATATTTTTAATAGGTGGCAATACTCTTAAAAATGTTTTCGTAATAAGGTTTTTTCAAATCCAGTTCGGTTGGTATCCAAAATGTAGAAAATTTCGTTTAACTTATAATGCAAATAATAGTTAACTTTTTAATCAAATGGCATCCCTTTAAAAAAAAATATGCTTTATGTTAATACCGGTCATAAGCTATCTGTGTGCCAATTTTTTCCAAGCAACATACTCACACACTCAGTTGTTCGCTCACAAACTTTCATACTTATAATATTAGTAGGACTTCGCTTGAGGAATGTCACGAGGCTGCAGAGAAAAAAGATGTCGCCTACAGGGCCACGCTGCGATCGGGTGCAACGCGAGCTATGTGGGACCGATATAGGGAGCTGAAGGGGGAAGCGAGACGTATTTGCCGCAAAAAGAAGAGAGAGGCCGAAATACGTGAGTGCGAAGAGCTTGAAATGCTGGCCGATAGGAAAAACGCCGGAAATTTTACCAGAGAGTTAGGCGACTTACGGAAGGTATCAAGACCGGGGCGAACTCCTGTAAGAACAACCATGGCGACCTAGAGACCCATGTCCAGAAATTATGGAGGGAACACTTTTCCACCCTATTGAATGGCAGCAGCGGTGAAATAGTGGAGAAGACGAACCCGAGACCCCAGTCGAGGATGATGGAGTCGATGTCCCACCGCCTGACTATGACGAGGTACGAATAGCGATTACGTGGCTGAAAAACAACAAAGCTGCTGGAGCTGACGGCCTGCCAGCTGAGCTATTCAAGTACGGCGGCGAAGAGCTGATAAGGTGCATGCATCAACTCTTATGCAGAATATGTTCAGATTAACGTATGCCCGACGACTGGAATTTAAGTGTGATCTGCCCAATCCACAAGAAAGGCGATCCCACCATACGCGCCAACTACCGCGGGATCAGCCTTCTAAGCATAGGTTACAAGGTCCTATCGAGCGTATTGTGTGAAAGACTGAAGCCCACCGTCAACGAACTGATTGGGCCTTATCAGTGTGGCTTTAGACCTGGTAAATCCACCATAGGCCAGGTATTCACTATACGCCAAATCTTGGGGAAGACCCGAGAGAAGAGGATCGACACTCACCATCTATTTGTCGACTTCAAAGCCGCTTTCGACAGCACGAAAAGAAGTTGTCTTTATGCCGCGATGTCTGAGTTTGGTATCCCCTCGAAACTAATACGGCTGTGTAAAATGACGTTGAGCAATACCACCAG
>JAPVRG010246414.1:0-20842 GCA_029783565.1 Rhagoletis cerasi
GTACCTTGTGTGTCGGCGTGTATATATGTTGTTGAACTCCCGCTGGGTTCAACATAACTTATTTGGGTCGCTATGACTTGACTGTGCATAAAAAATGCATTGAAAGTGAAACGCATTCTGAGTAATGCTACAGTAGCGCTGCAGCAGTTATCACCTTGCGGAACTGAAGTTCGCCAACATGGTTTGAGGCAAGCAGCAGAGATCTCCAATTAGTTTTTTTTTGTTAATGTAAGTACGGTCGTTCCGCTGTGGTGTAGTGGTAAGCAGTGCGCGCTTCCACCCCGCAGGCCTGGGTTCAAGCCCTGGTCAACGTCGCAAAAAAGTTTAGAGAAAAGGTTTTTTCTTAACAGCGGTCACCCCTCGGCAGGCAATGGCAAACCTCCGAGGGTACTTCTGCCATGAAAAAGCTTCTCACAAACATACAATCGCCGTTCGGAGTCGGCATAAAACTGTAGGTCCCTCCCCTTTGTGTGACAACATCAAAGCGCACGCCACAAATCGGAGGAGAAGCTCGGCCAAACACTAACATATGTGTAAGCGCCAAATTATTATTATTATTATTATTATTATTATTATTAAGTACGGTCGTTCGAGGAAGCAAAGTCGACGGGTTTATCAATTGAGATGATTGTGGGTAGGTGGTCCACTACAAGTGATGGAAAAAAGTGCTTTCCAATCAGGAGACTTACGCTAGCTGTTAATAGATCAGGCGGAGCTGCTGCAACTACCCATAATTCTGGTGGGGACGTCGTAGGTCGTGGTGGAGAATGTCGGGTAGCAATCGTGTGCACCAAAGATCATGGTGCGCACTAATATCACTTACTACCATGTTGCTTTCACCTCTGACAAGCACATTTACATCAGAGTAATGCCTTGCTGCGCGTCAGGGGGTATATACTGTGAGTGTCAGAGAAAATCGCACAAGACATTTTTACAATTTTTTTTTTAATATTTCGTTTTGTTTAAATTTTATTAATCCATATAAGTCAAAGTTTCAAACTTTTTAACAAACTTAGAAAAATTCGTCAAATTTTAATCAACATTTTTTATAAAAATTTCGAGTATCACAAAGTGCTTGGCTAAAGAATACCGTCGATTTTTGGCAATTTATTTTTTGTTGATAGTGTTGCGCATTTTATTTCATTTAAAACAATATATATCGAACAAAAATCAACGATATTTTGTAGCCACCTCTAACTTGCGCTTTATTGTACTAGAATTGAATGGGCTATAAAATATTACAAATTTTGAATAAAAAGTGTGAAATTTTGATTCAACTTTATTTTTTTTAATTTTTTGTACAAAGTTTGAGATTAGGATTTACTAAATAATGGGCTATGTTGTCATTATTAACGGTATTTTAAAAAAAAATAACAATATTTTCAAAAAATTTAAGAACATTTTCTTTACGACTTTCACTGACACTCACTTTATGTACTTGTATATGTCCTTTAAATATTTCGAGCGCTTGTAATTTGCCACCATACTAGATTTATACTTATTGTGCCTAAAAGCATGCAAAATTTAATGTTTAGCCAAAACGTGGCTTTGCCTATTGTTTTGTTCACCTACCCAGAACATATGGAGTTGCATGTGCACTTCTCAAACAACCTTTGAAGAACATTCTTATAGTCAAACATTTCAAATATTTTCAGATATTGTGGCAAACGAATAGAACACAAATGACAGATGGTTCCAGAGAATGACGGAACTTTCGATAAGAACCTTCTAGAATTGTCATGAGTGCGAAGCTGCGCGGGTATAAAAGGTCGTTACTACAGTGCACGGGAGTTCAGTCTTAAACAGAAATATACAAGTTAACTAGCGAAACTAAGTATTTTAAAGCGTTTTAGCGTATAGAATTTGGAGCATTTTTATTTAACAAACCAATGAAGCGAACCCGAATGATTTTGGAAATCATCGAGGATCAAAGGATAATCGTAACAGCATTCATTACCCATATCCAATGATAGTTAGAACATACACAGCTTTTTCTTTCAAAACAGCTCGAAGTTAAAGTGCAGGCAACTAGTTGCATGTGGATCAGTTTGCCACTTTCGTATCAATAGCCTGAACCCACACATACGTAGACAGCACTGTCATGTTGCTTGCGTTAAAACCATATGTGTCCCTTTTCAAGCTTTCATTTTTGGTATTAAAAAAAAATTAACTCGAAGGCGCTACTTTTTTATGTTCTTATTACTTCGACCATAATAAATCTCATTACTCTGCTGATAATATTCATAATAAGCCGCATCCTGCATCCTGGCGCACTGCAGTGACATATTTTTCCCATTGAAATAAATTTTCTTCCTTCCACATGCATTAATTGTACTGCTTGTATAAGGCAAAGCTCTCCTTCTTTCTTAATGTATTTTTTATATAAAAGGAGCGCGAATGAACTGAGAACTTAATTAAATTGCTTAAATTAAACTTCCGTTGTGGCTGGTTGGCTGCGCTGCTAGTGCGGTGGAAAGTGCAGTCCTCGTCCCGTTAGGAGTATTGGCGAAGGTTTGTGGGTAGGAAGAGTATTCGAAAAAAGGGCTTGGGGAGTAGGTCGGCAAAAATATCGTTGGTACACAATGTCTGGTCATACGAAACGGTATATGTACACAATAATTTGCTTGGTATATGTATGGATTATTGCCTATTTTTTTATCCCAACTGGCAGTAGTTTTCTATTTCATTCGCTCCATGGTTGTGTAAAGTTACAGCTGTTGCAAATTTCATTAACTATGCAACCTGTAAATACAATGAAAAAATAGTAAAAATAAAAGGGAAAGCGAAAAATTATGCTTGCTTACTTTCGCTTATAGCCCGTAGTCTCGCAAAAGTTTCACCAGTTGTTCATCCCAAGTGCTGGAAGGTACTTCTGCTGTTCGTGCCTCAGGTTTATTTTAAAATGCTTCTTCCCTCATAAGGGCTGAGAATATATATTGTGTCCTAGAAGTAACTAGTTATCAGGAAGGATTAAAAATAAACACAGGTACAGGATATATATTAATTCTCGCTTAGCACTGTAAGCAACTTATTGACCTCCAGAACGCTATAGTTTTAAGTAAAGAAGCAAAACTAATGAGCACGATAGACTTTCCGCCCTAAAAATCCATTACCTTTTTCGGCTGCGAATGAAATTTCTAAGTTGGTAAATCCCGAATGAGTTCACAAGTGGCAAGGGTATGTAGGAACACTTCAATCGAGCTGAGCCAATATCTGTTGGGTTCTGGGTACAATTGTGTTCCAGGAAATGAAGAAGTATCAAAAGTGTATAGATGTGCAAGGGAAGAGTTTGAGAAACTTACTTAGGCCATATGCACTTAGCAAAATCCATTATTTCCACCTATGAGACTCTGCAAAGCCTTGCACAACTGTGACAATGGTTCGGTATTTCCTACTCTCCCAGCGTACAAGCCAATGACTCAGTGGTATGTAATTCTGTTTAAACTTAAGATATGCATTTTCTCTTATAGGAAGGCCAGGTAATCCACTAGATTTCGCAGCATTTATTGGCTACCAGAGCACTACGGGAAATTTGAGACTATTTTGTGGCCAAAAGTCAATTTTTTACTTGTTTGAAATTGAACTTTTTTTTCTTATCTTACAGCAAACACTTTAGAGTTAACAATTGACAATCGATAAATTGACTTGCCGTTGAGTTGGTAACCCTCAAACAGATATCTAGTTTCGAAATTTTCTGTAAAGGAAAAACGTGTAGCTTGATTTATGTGTCACTTTCAAATGCGTGCATCTCATAATCTATTTGCTGATTTTGAAAAGTAAAAAATGGAAAAAATAGTGACGGTTAGTAGAATATTTACCAATTAAAACTTTTATTATAGTTTAAAGGTTGTGCCCTAGAAACGAACGCATTTAAATGATATTAAAGTGATATGGTGCAATTAAAAAAAGTACTTAGTGTTTTAAAAAATGTTTAAAAATTTTAAAAAGCACTAATCATAAATCGGTAAAATAGTCCTTGATCTGTTATTTTCCCATAATCGTATACTGCGATTTTGTGCGATATTAAAAATATAATAATTTTTCTTAAGTAACTATTTGACACTAAATGCACAACACCTTCAACAAAAAAAAAATTGACAAAAATCAAAGGTAAGTCCTAGCTACTTCGGACTTGCACTTTATTGTATTAAAATTGAATGAGGTACAAAACTGCATAAAAAAAATCTTACTAAGAAATCTAATTAAAATGCTTGAAATTTGTATGAAAGTTTGCGGGCGTTGCAAATCCATTTTTGTATGGCAACCTCACTACTTCCAGCCCTACTGCTGGACCAAGTATTAGGGAGATATTTCAACTTTCCCAATTTTGGCCACAAAATATGATAAAACTTCCCATAGTGCATATTAGTGTGATCTCCAACGAAAAATGTAAATTTGGCCAATTGGTATGCCTACCGTCCCCTTTCCTGGAAGTACGAGGGTGGTCGCACCTTTCCTTGGCAGTGCGTCAGCTTTCCAATTACTATCAATGCTAGCGACTCCAATTACCTATATAAATTAAATTGTATGATGCTGGACCATCTCGTTCAAAAACTTGCGGCATTCAGTAAAGGGACTGCATAATCTTTATGTGAGCCCAAAGCTTTCAGGACTGCCTGACTGTCATATACGATGACGACTTGCTTCTTTTCTCTGTAGGTCTTAGAGAAAGGATCAATGCTGCTTCCAGAATGGCTACTTCCGCTTGATATAAACTGCAGGAGTCGGGGAGTCGTAAAGATGCCTTTAAGCCTCAGTGCAAATGAGAAGAGTCCTCCTGCGACTTCCACTTCACGTTCGAGCAATGTGTGTACAATAGGATGGTCCAAAAATGTATGGGAGAAAAGTCAGAAATTTAATGCTTTCACCCCCTAGGATTGTTCTATACTGAAAAAAATTATACCCCTGTTTTTTTTTTATTTTAAAATAAAAATTTATTTAGAGGTCGCTCAAAGAGCTCAAAGTTTCCCATGTATTTTGTATGGAGAAAAAAAGACTGAAATGGCATAGAATCCATGGAAATCAAAATTTTTCAACCTGAAACCTCTGCTTCTCTTCAGAAGACTTCAGAGAATAATGCCCAATTGCTTATTTAAACATTTTTTGATTGTGGAAAAAAGTAAGAAAAACATTTTAACGCTTCTTTTTGTATTTTGATTTGTTTTGGATTTTTCGGAGAGCCTTAAAAAAAATTAAAATTAAAAAAAGTTTAAATAAACAATTGGGCATTATTCTCTGAAGCATTCTGAAGAGAAGCAGAGTTTTTAGATTGAAAACTTTTTATTTTCATGGATTCTACGTCATTTCTACGAAAAGTCTTTTTTCCCGATACAAAATACTTGGGAAACTTTGACCGCTTTGAGCGACTTCTAAATATATTTTTATTTTAAAATAAAAAACAGGAGTTTAATTTTTTTCGGTTTACTTATTTTGGACCATCCTAGTGTACAAGCCTATGGCTTTGGACATTTGGTGCGGTCTGTTTTACCAACCCTTTAGTGTTTCTATCACAATTTTCTGTTCCTTGGCCGACAATGTGTCTGTACTGCTGGGTATCGATATAGTCACCAACGTGTCTTGGATAGCCCAAGATCCTGAGGTTCTCCTGATCCATGAGCCAGCTTTTCAAAAATTTACTTCGTTTTAAATATAGCTAACCCAGAGGCTTTCTTCGTCTCTAAATATCATTATTTTTAGTCTATCAAGAGAAAGCTATTTTAGATTGGGTAAGGTCTAGACGAACTTACCTTTAAACACTACTTCAACGTCATCAATATACGCACTACCTTGTGTCCATCCGTTTTACTGGTGAACAGTTGATATATGTATCCAACCAGGAATCTGTCTACCCGAAGGGTTATCATGTCTGAAGTGATTGTGCTGGGAAGTATGTTGTTAAAGGCCCCGTACATATCAAGGAATGCTCCTGGGGTGTATTATTAAGTTAAGGTGATCTTTCAAATCTTGAGACTAAAGCATGAAGAGCCCTTTCCGTAGATCTACCTGCACAGTAGGCGCGCTAGGCCTTGGTTAGAAGAGTTGGGCAAATAGAGAGTCAAATGCGAGTTATCATCGATAACCCAGCAAACAAGGTCAAAAAACAAAATTATGGAACACTTCAAGTAGGTAAGTCTCTTTGAAGGAGATTATATACATAATAGTAGAATGTATGTACATTCAGATTTTTTCCCTGTACAAGGTAAATCTAGGATTTCCAACAAAGTACCGCTAATGAACTCGCAACCCAGTGCAGTTAATACAATTGACATCACCAATGAGAGAGTAGAGGCGGCGGCCCTATCAGCGCAAGTATCCTGTCGGCTCCGAAGGGGTCACGGAATCATGGTAAAAGAATGGAGAATGTAATGCTAGCGGACGCGCTGTGATTGGGGAAAGAATAATAACAAGAAAAAAAGGTGAGATAGTAGTGAAGGAGACCACCGTCGCTAGTCAACTTCCATGCTTGTGCCGGCTACTTCATATCTGGTACGCTGTGCGGCCAGTGCGGATAGTTGAAATCGCTTTTTACTGCGCTCGGCCGCAAGCGGAGGTGTCAATTTAAAGCCAATTTAATTTGCGCGTCACATAAAGCAGGCGATAAAGCAAAAACTACAAGCTACGTAAGCAACATATGCACGCGCTCACAGGAAAACTGCAACTGAATGGAGAAAGATATTGCTTGCGAATATCAGCTGCTTGCATTTAAAAATGTAACAATGCAAAAAAAAATCCCAAGCGGCAAATTAAATAAGTATGAGCGCTAGTGGCAGATAGCGAAACTCAGCTTGGTATTGCAGCTGCAGTAAAATGTATATTTTTTTATGTTAATATTGCTGCCAACAATGTTGGCATACTTTCTGCATTTTTTGTTTCAATTACTCTTTTTTTATTACTTTTTATTAAAGCAGTTGCAATAATAGACACATGGAAATTGTATGCAAACGCCTTCATGTACATACATGTGTTTGTATGTGTTTTTGTTTTCTTCCTTTGCCAATATTGTTTGCAAAATAGCTTTGCCGTCGTCGTCGTCGCTATATGTGATAAGAATAAAATGTGACAACAACTACAATTGCAATTACAATTACAATTGCAATTACACATGACAAGCAACATAATAATGGTGGCAGTGGCAACTGGCAACTAGCAACTGGTAACTGGCAGTCGGCCATTTGGTTGGTTTGTTTTTGTTGCAATTACTTACATATTATTTGTTGCAAGCCAACTGACCCAATTCCAGTAGCCGGTCGTAAGCCAAAGCATAGGAAAAAAGTTTAAATTTAATACATAACCAGCCGAGCTGTTGGCAATATGATCGTAGACGCACACATTTACGTGTCATACAAACATAGATATTAATGGCTATATATTTATTTGCGCAAAGACAATGTCCAATAAATATGACTACAAATACCAGCTAGATCGCATTTATAGTGTCTGTGGCAGGGTGATGCAAGTTTGCTATGAAGATCCTTACATTAATTGAATATAAACATACCTACTTGGGCATTTAAAGGCCCATTTAAAGGCAGAAGGAAGGATAATAAGGCCTTAAGGGACTTTTATACCCCGATGATGAGTTCTAAACCGTGAGGACCCAACATAACTTGAGGTTTCCTAATGAATTCTTAAACCGCATTTGCAGACGAATTCGTAATTACAATAGACTCGAATAAGGATGAATATTAGACCGTATCAAAAAAAAAGTTCGCCGTACACCCCTCATATAAAGCGCTTTTGAAAAGCATTAAAAAAAAATTTATTTTTGGACAACCCTAGTAGTCGCCCAATTAAATTTGTCTTCATATCTTCGGCATTTATAGTCGGATTTTAAAATGTGATATATCAATGTTTTTGTCTCGAAGAGGGGGGTTTTCCTACGGAAGTTCATTGACTTCATGTGCTCCATAAAAAAAAAACAAAAAAGTTGGTTTTTTGTATGGTTTTCCAACTAAAAATAAAATGTGTTTTATTTCGAGTTCTACTGAACTAAGATTACTGATTTTGGAAGGTCTTTAAAATACTGTCATTAGGGCGGTACCTTAGGGTGGCAGCAATTGAAATCTGGTGAGTAAGTACCACAATGGAGCACATGAAGTCAATGAACTTCCGTAAGCAAAAACCCTCCTCAAGGCAAAAACATTGGCATATTACACTTTAAAATCCGATTATAAATGCTGTAGATATGAAGAAAAATGTAATTGGGCGACTACTAGGGTTGCCCAAAAAAAATTTTTTGTTTAAATGCTTTTCAAAAAAACTTCATATGAAGGGGTGTACGGTGAACTATTTTTTTTTGCCTGTAAGGCGAGACACTAGTGAATATCAAAGGGAAAACAATAATCTTTTGGTAAAGTTTTAAAATCGAGTTTTGCATGAAGGCAACCTGGAGTTTCTCACTCTTTGGTAGACTCCTGCAGGCTGGTACCCTGTACTGGTACGTAAACGGCTCGAAGATTCCAGGAAACATATAAGCATATTTCAGTCGGAAGTTTACGTCTTCTATTGGAAGTACCGGCATGAGAGGATACTAATCCTACGTAACAGCTAGACGGCGCTCAAGGCTTTCCTAGCAAATGAAATCAAATCACCATTACTCCTTGAGTGCAATTAGAAACTTAACTCCCTTGGTAGGAACAACAGGGTGCAGCTAGCATGGGTACGAGACCGTAGAGGAACTGACGGAAATGAGATAGCGGACTACCTTTCAAGAGGAGAGCCAGCCATCATACCAATTTACCCCTGTTCTCTTCCTTGGCGTAGGTCCCACTACCATTAAGGAAGAGCTCAGAATGGAAAGGAATGCATTGGCACCAGCTTGAATATTTTTGCACCCTTCCCCATAAAAAGCGCGCCTGAACTTTTTGAGGGATTTAGTCTTAGGGGAAGTGTCGCGAAAAGTAGAGGGCAGAATAGATCACTAGATCGCTGCGCACAGCTCATATTGTTATCTATCTATGTAGCTATCTATCTACCTATCAAAGGATGAATTAAAAAGTATTAGCTTTTTGGTTACCTGAACCAATAGAGTAAGATTAACTTATGGAGGTTGCCCCAAACCACCAATACGGATAATAGTCTGAACACATCGAAAACAACGAGCTACGGACCAAAGCTCTCAAATCTTAAGTATATAATTATTTTGGCGATGATACGGCAACACCGCGACTAGCTAAAAATGTAGCTGTGGCCAAATTAGATCTATTTCTATTTTTGAAGCGACAGATAAGGTTCTTCCGCTTCTTTTATGTCAAATTCCTACAAATTCATGATGACGCAGCTGCGTTCTAAAAAACCAAGACGCCGTCGACAATGCGTTTAGATAATATAGATAAAACCTTAATGTCGTGACGTGTGGTAATGACGGTATCGATGTGTTCAGACTATAATTGATAAGCCTTAGAACGAAGTATTTCGGGCAGCAATCTCCAGTCGCGGGAATCTGCTTGGAATTCCAATCAGACAGTGTCTAGTCAATACACCCTTCAGAACTGAGAGCTGCCTCCGGCCCCACCATGTCCTAGTTTTCGCACTGCACTCGCTGAGCTTACACGATATACAACTGTCCAATTGTAGTTCGCCACACAGTTTCCTGCAGGTCTGGCAAGGAAATATTTAGACGCGACCCCAACCACGAGCGAGCCCAGAGTCCTAACTGAGGCTTGACTATCAGAGTGGATTTATAGTTACCTTCCCTGCCGACCTCGTGAATCCAACCCTTCAGTCAAGCTTCGAACCTGCCGTGTAAAAGTTCGCCGGTGCCTCGCTACAGCACTGTCTCCCGTTCACTAATCCCTAGAGCCAATATGAGTGTAGAAAATGCTAATTAGTCTCATGCTAGCCACGCTGTGTTACGCGTTGTCAGATATGAGGTCGAAATCTCCAAGAATTTTTTAAAATCCAAATCCCGAGCTCTTGCTGCAGCAGCCTTATCTACGTAGTCGACAAGTGCTATTATGCCCCTTGCATTCACTACAGCTTTCTGACAAAAGTAATCATGGCAAATGCATTTCACCAGACGTATTTTCAACAAAACATTGTCGTTTTTACTATGCTTTCAAGAGCTAGACGTTTACCTTAGGAGAGAGGTCCCATCTCTAACTAATTGCTCCACTGCCGTAGTAGGAAGCCGCTGATACCTTATCTACTCTTTTCTCACTATCAGGCGTCTACGCCAGGTTCCTTTCCCGAATCAAGCCAAAGTACTAGACTCAGTCGAGAAGCACCTGAGTCGCGTGGTGTTTCTTGTGCTTCCTAGTGAACAAGACAAGTTCCGTCTTACTAAAATTGACAGCGGCTCCACTGTTCGCAGACCACTTAGTCCCCAGGTTGAAGTAATCCTGAATCAAATTATAAAGTGTGTCCCTCACTAAACAACGTCATCGGCATGGCTGGTAGCATCGAAGAGGAACTCTATTCCTCGACGGGAAATCAATCAGCCTCTACAGGGTTTCGAGCGAAAACGACGTGAGACTAATTGGTCAGATATCATTGGGAGGGATGTGAGAGTTCTTGCCGGCCTACGGTATAAATGCCGCCCTTATCACCTTCCTGCGGCTGCTCCTGTTTATAACGAATACATAAAAACAAATTTAATAAATAAATAAGTAAATAGCTGGTGTCGAACTTGGCCAGTGTTATACTTACATATATATATGTACTCCATACACAGCGTTTCTTGTAAATAACTGTTTACAGCTGCTGTTGTTTAACATACAATCATAGTTATTGCAACATGGCAACAGCAAACTGGCCAACCAGCCAACTAGCCAACCAGTCAGCCAGTCAGCCAGAGTCGGTCCAGTGCATGCGATATTAATCGAATTATTGATGTTGTCACTTTGCTGTGTTTATGTCAACAGCCTTGCCAAGTTACAGCTGCAGCATAGCAGCAGCAGCAGCAACAACAACAACAAATTAAAACCATTGCCCAACACTTTTAAGCAGCAAGGCTCCTCAAGCTCAAATGCGCAGCCTACATTTACTGCTCTTGTTTCCATGCTGCTGCTGTCGTTGAGTTTAATGCTTTTGTTGTTATTGCATATTGCTTGACTCCTTGTCACCATTCGCTTGTCGCCTCCAATTTAATATAATGCCATTTTGTTTCCAATGTTGTTGTTGTTAGCATTATGTGTGCTTGCGTGTATGCGTTATTGGTTGCATTGATGATACGCTTTAAATAAATAAATAAATAAATAGTTACTTGCATTTGTTGCAATCTGTCAAGCAATGAGGTCACTCGTAAATTTATGTAGTCATTTATTATGTGAAATTGTGTAGGAGCAGAGAAGTGTTTCGTGTAAATTCTTGGCTTTCACTAAATCGATAGGCAATTTTAAACATGCCCAGCAGAACGGTTTTGTTGTATATTTTTTTAGTGAGCTTGATTAAGAATACAACTGTCATTCGATTGTAATTCAGTCATTGGGTCCTCAAGAGTCTGTGGCATATGTTTAATAGTAGATGGCGCCGGCGTTTATCTCCAAAGTATTACGAGAACTGATTGTGAACTGAATTTGGGAACCGCTACGTAAAAATAATGTACCTACGGGCCCTTTAGTTGCCGTGATGCTAATAATAATCGTTTGAATAACAATGATTTGAGAATGCTGCGGATAGCAACGTCCACACTTTCAGTGGAAGAACTCCCGGTTCCGTCTTGTTGATTTCTTTCAGAAAAACTGCCATCGAAAGAGGAGCTGATTTTTAGTTGGTGATGGTAGAAAAAACGTCGGTCATCGTTCGTCATTTGCGTGCCTTGATGTGTCTACGCTTTCTTTCGACAAAACAGGTTGGTTCGATGGGATCATACGCATTAAAACCAATAATGATGCTGCCATAATTTGGCTAAAGAGACTGATTTCAACAACACATGGACATTTTTTTGGATAAAGGGCCGTTACCACGATATCGAAGGCTAAGATGAGAATCTCGTGGGTGACACTCAATCCGGATTCTTGCTTTATGCCGCAGGACGTCGTGGCTATAAAGATGAAGATGAGAACTTGAGACAAAAATGGGTCCCCAACAGACGAACAGCAGTCGCAGACGCTCATAAAAGCACCCATTTTAACATATGTGGGATTCGTTATAGCTGATCTCAACACATAAAGTCCGTGCGTTAGTTGTAAGTCTCAAAGAAGACCAAAGGAGTCTGCCAAATGGTTCCGGCCACACAATGGCAGGCGATGAGTTCTTCCTCGTCCGTTTGTTGGCTACTTCGTTTCTATCGATCACGCAGTGAAAGAGTACCTAGCACAGTGTTACAGTGCTTCTCCTTACCAAGATCCGAAGAGTATCAAGCCAAAACTTATCGAGGTTGAAGGTGATTACCCTGTAGGTTTTCACAGGTCGAGATTGCTATCCGCTCGTCCAGAAAGAGTGTCGGGAGAAAGTGGAGAAAGCGGGTCAATAAACCCCTGATTTTTTCTTTGCGTTATCCTTGACCCATCTGTGTACCAATAAACATATCTGGATTTTGGTCTAGATTTTTCTGCAAAAATAAGCGCCTTTTAGTATGGAGACGGTAAACACGCATATTTCCAAACCGGGCATTTTTCATAATTTTCTGTTTCTTTTTCTTTTAATAAGCTACGCCCGAAATTTGTATATGCAGCTCTTTCGAGGCTGCTGCTGTTTGAACAAAGATTCGAAGTGGAGTCTATCCCAGAAGTGGCTCAATAACCGCGGTTGTAGAAGTTCTGATTAACCCTAAAACCGAGGGTAAAGCCAGCCTATGAAGTTTAATAAAGTATAATACGCCAGTTTTTGAGTTGAATTTGCATACTGTATACCTAAACTAAATATTAACTTAGAGTATAGACCTCGTGTCTGATCAAAGGGTCTTCTACGAGCTCTTACTACTCGGATAGGTTTATTGAGTGTTCTTCTGGATGGTAAGTCAGACTTGGTAATTCTGAGTTACATATTTGACTTCTTCAGAATATTCAAGCACACTCCCTCCAAGGTAACCGAACAAAAGACTCCAGGAAATAAAATAGATTTTCACATTCCACTAAAATTTTTTTGTTTGCTTTTAAAATGCGTCGGCTACATTTCATTAAATTCCCTGAACTGTTCACATTTTGAATTAATTTTTAACCATCGCACTATCCGGCTCCTTCCAATGCTCAAAAAAGTCTACGACTTGCCAAGCTCAATGCTCAATTAATGCATGCAATTATCTAATTATTCGATTAAGCTATCAATGCAAGTCGAATCGGAAAATAGAGAAATATATAAACGCATTCGCATAAAATTCCGCATTAGGTAATCTGCATAATTTGTTAAGCCACACAACTAAATAGAAACATTCGCATCATCGAAGCACTCCAAAGAGAATTAGAGAAGATTACAAAACAAAACCAAAACAAAAAATGCCAACAATGTAGAAAGCGTGAAAAAGCAGCGTGCGCAGAATGCCTTGGAATGGAATGGCGCGAGCAGACCGGTTAATCAGCAAGCAAAACAAGGCAATCAAATGCATATCCAGGAATTCAATTCAAATCCAATTCGAAACCGGCAACGGGCAAATAGCCCAGCACACCAGCAATCCCGTAGACCAACAGTGAGTCCAAGAGGTGGGCACCAAAGCGGCAAAACAGCATGCAGACAAGTGGACATTCGCACGAAGAATGGCGTTGAATTCCGTGGAATGCACAAAAGAGTCAAAAGAACCGAATTGAGCTGCCTAGTGAGTGCCGCGCACAACGCTGATGCTGGTGTAGCGGCAAGGTAAAGTAAAGCAATCGGAATTGGACGGAAGTGCAGCCATGCAGCATTGGTGGAAGGCCATCGAGCCATCGCACCATCGAGAGTCAGCAAGTCAGCGAATCATTGCGGCGGCTATCACAACTGGCGATGGTAATTGCAGGTTATGCGCCCAAACATTTTACGCCGCGCGGCAAACCATCAGCGGCATTGCAGTTAGCACTACTGCTGTGCAATAAGATAGACAGACAGACAGACAGGCAGGCAGGCTAAAAGCCAGGCAGTTGGACTCCGAACCAGCCAGCAACTAGCAGTTAGCGGCGCGTAGCGATTT
The DNA here is from genome assembly GCA_029783565.1 of Rhagoletis cerasi. NCBI lineage: Eukaryota > Metazoa > Arthropoda > Insecta > Diptera > Tephritidae > Rhagoletis > Rhagoletis cerasi. The sequence goes on from JAPVRG010246414.1 coordinate 14,045, forward strand.
TTGCACGTCGCAGCTTATGGTAGCGCCGCGGCGTCCCTGCGCACTCGCTGCCTGCCTCCACGCAGCCGCTGTTGCCGCTTGTGCTGCTGTTCGCTTTGTACGCTTGCTGCTTGGTGCTACATAAGTGAATGACTACTTTGGATAATGATTACCCTCGATAGTAATTCGTTATTTCTGGCTGGGTAATGAATGTTCAACGAACGACGACAAATGCGGCTCTGCCGGTCGGGGATGGCAGCACAAACCAGCAAGAGACCAAAAAAGACATCCTATTTAGGCGTCGCAAGATGCCAGTTTAAGGTGCGCAAGTGAGTGAGTGAGTGTGCTGTAATGCAGCAATTGATGTCTCGAAATGGCACAAGTGACGACCGAATGCAAGGGAGTGTGGGATTGTGCGGACGTGCGCGCGGTGTTGTGCTTGTCCTTGAATGTATTTTGTGCGAAATTTGTAACATTTCCGATGACTTTTTGACGTATTCTCTTATTCTTCTTAGTTATTTTTCTCTTACTCTTTTATTTCGCCAATGTTGTTGCCGCTAATGACGAAGTTATTTTTAATCGATCAATTGTGCCTTTGGCAATGTAGTTGAACAGCTTTGAACTCTTAAGTTTTAGTGGCTGCTGGTGTCGCAGAAGTTCGGAATTTTCGAAGAAAAGATCTGTACGTGAAAGCCGAGTGGCACTAAGTTAGATAGTTGGTACCTTGCCACCTTGAGACAGTGCTTTTAGGTCCCAAATACCCAAGACATTTTCCGACTGAATAATGGAATCTCTAGGCTCCTTGGTAGCCATATTTCTAACGATTTTCATTGTAAACAGATTTGTCAATTGTGAACAGTAATATAGGCTGTGACAAGCCTTTGCTCGGCGCCGCTTCCTGTGTGTACGTACACTTAGGCCGAACACGTTCAGCTCCGGTGGAGTTATTGTGGAGAAACTAATAGTCATGAGATCCCTCAGACTTGTGTGTGAAATCTTGTCGGATTGGAGAGTAAAAACAAGGGAGACGGCCCGCACGCTGGAGAGCCAATCTACAGAAGTTTAGAGCTGAAGCTAGATGTGTGGATACGATCCTATCCGGGTTCACAGCTGTATAAATAAAAAGTAAAGCTTCGTATCGTCAAAATAATCCTCTATCTCGCAAAAGATACGCTCTTTCCGGAAGCAGTATCTTGTATAAACTCCAAACGACTCTTCGCTTTATTCTTATGAGGGTAAAAACTATGCAGAATAATTTTTCTCAACACGGACCGGAGACTCAAGGCATGCGACATTCGAATTCTAAATCGATGTCACTATCGATATTTCGAAAAACATATATGTTTATAGATTTTTTCGACGGTTGTAATAAATCCCCAATTTTTTCCAACATATAAATATGTTATCGATATTTTTGTATAAAATTTTACTTATCGGTATTGTTATCGACACATAAGTAGATACTTGTATACTTATTGACATATGTTTGTATATAGTTTTAGCAATAATTTTCGATAACAATAATTTCAGCAATAATTTCGATAGTACATGTTGTCGATATATATTTTTTTAATTTTACTTATAGATATTGTTATCGACATACAGGCACTTCTATACTTTTTGACATTTTTTTTTGTATATAGTTTTAGCAATAATTTTCGATAACGACAGCGAATGATTTTCGAGACATTCGATATATCGATTCCTCCGATAATATATTTATCGATTTATTTGTAGGTAAATTTATATTATTTTATTTACTATTGTATTTATCGACAATATTTTAGATGTATACATGTGTATAAATGTATCGAATATTTTATCGAAAATTTTAATTAGAGCGCAAACTATTTTACTAATCGATATTGTTATCGACACATAAGTACTTGTATACTTATTGACATTATTTGTTTATAGATTTAGCAATGATTTTCTAAAACAATAATTTCAGGAATAATTTCGATAATACATGCTATCGATATTTTTTTTTTAATTTTTCTTATCGATATTGTTATCGACTTGTATACGTTTTGACATATTTTTTTTATATAGGTTTAGCAATAATTTTCGATAACGCCAGCGAAGCATTTTCGAGACTTTCGATATATCGATTCCTCCGTTTGTATATTTATTGATTTATTTGTGTGTAAATTTATATTATTTTATTTACTACAGTATTTATCGACAATATTTTTATTGTTATCGATGTCTATAAATGTATCGAAAATTTTAGTTAGAGCACAATCTACGTACCTACTTATTTACTAACTCAAAAAATCTAAAGTGAAGTTCAGCTATGCATTTTTAATTGTTATCGGAGCCTTAATTTCCCAAATTTCTTAGCAAAGAACAGAAGGCCTCATTCTCTTTCAGTCATCTAGCATCTATACTCATAACAATTTATATATACATACACGTAGCTAGTTCTGAATCCGCAGCATTTGTCTTCATGCCAAGCCCATGAAGCATCCGAAAATTCACATCGCCTACCAGAATTTTTTGTGAAATTATTATTTTTCGACATTTTTTTAAATCCGCTTTTTTTCGCCATTTTTTGGGATTTCTTTTTCACGCGCGCTGCTTCTATTGCCGCTGATTTGTGTCGAACAACAGTCACGACCTATTGACTTTTTTGCAGCTAAAAACTCTTATTGCAATTTGCCGCCACTTTAAATGCAATTCTAATCCCTTTTTAATGCACATTTTAAAGGCCTTTTAATGTGATTTAATGGGCAGCAGCAGCAACAAGCTGCACACTTCTTTTTCTCCATTATTACAGACAAAATTGATTGCCTTAACGAGGATGGGAAGCAGCCGATATGCCGGCCGCTCAGTTCTTAGGCCAAGGGGTTGAGACTGCAAGGCTGCTCTCTACACTCGTAGCATTTTGGTTCAATGCTAATACAGCAACAGTTGAATTTAAGCGCAATATATTTAAATTTAACAGTTAACGGAATTATGTGGCTGATTGCGAAAAAAAAGATGGTATGCAGCAGTGTTGGTAATGTTGTTGCAGTCGTTGATTTTGGTAGTTTCTTTTTTAGCCACATTAGCGTTGTGAAGAATAGAATTCGTGAGCGTTGAAAATTTGTGCATGCACTTGCTGACTGGCTGCCAAACCAAATAGGGGGACTCGTTAGTAACTAATGTAAGAAATAAATTTTCCTAATAAAAGAAGAAATTGTTGGTAAAATAAAATTAGGTGCTTGAAATAATGCATAAGGAAGGTGTCCGATGGAGTATGCGAGTGTTGGTGTGCTTTGTCGTAGCTAAGCGGGCAATTAAGCTTTGTGTAACATATTCAAATTTATGTAATTATAGAGTTTAAAATTGGTTTTCGATGATGAAAATTGCTTTATTGCTTTAAGAAGTCGAAAAATTGAAGATAATTTAATGCTATCTTTATGCCTTTATATGCCTCCGAGAAATCTGGGGTGTCCCAGAAGTAGACGTCAAGCTCGAAACGGGTGACAGGCCAGGTAATATTAGTTATCAGAAAACTATAAAATTTAATCTACGTATTGTATTTTTAAAATTATAGGAGTTCAAAAAAAAAAATTTAAAAATCTACTCCCTGTGATAGTTTCTTTATTCCCGTTATTACAAATTTCTACATTTTCTCAATTTTATTTTTATTATGTAATTCTGAGTAATGCTTTTGTAATTAGCCAACTGCTCTGGGTGGGAAGAAAATAATACTTTTTGCCCAAAAAAATTTAAAATTTAGTGCTCGCCCAATTTTAACTGGCTGTACTGAAAAATGTGTGAGTTGCAGTTTCCCTGCAGTACTTGACTATAACAAATTGTATGCTGAGAATTAAAAAGAGATATTCACGATTTCCTCTAAATGTTTCCTGTCGTCGATTTCTGTCCAAGTAAATTACATTTTCATACAAATACTAGAAATTTAACAACAACTCAACAAATCAAAAATTTAACAATCAACAAGTTTAGAAAGTAAAAAAAAATTCCTCCCCAACCGCTCATTTCCTACAAATATCGTACCCTACGACTATTTTGCATTTTATCAACAACAATTTATAATGTTTTAATTACTCATTTTAGTGTAACAAATTGGTTATACCCACAAAAAAATGGCTCACAAGCAAACACCAGCGCTTGTAGTACATATCACCGCAACCTTATTGCCAGCAACATGCTGCCGCAACACACCCTCACACGCTGATGCTTTGCTGCTGATAATATTTATTTTGTGTTGAAATTTAGTACGTTGGCTTGCTTCGAAATTTATGCGTCGCTTTTGCTGCGCTCCGCTGCATTAAGTCGAGCAAATTCAAAACAGCAACACCAACAACGACACTGACATAGACAATATCTATGCATATGTGAAGCATATTAATTATAACAAAATAAAAATTAAAGAGAAACGGAAGCAAGCATCGAGCTGTCAGCAACTTCATCAACATTTCATTTTTTCATGCATATTTTTTGCTTTAATTTTTAAAAAACTTTTACAGCACATGCGCCCAAAACAAATTCGACGGATATGTTTAATTTTTCATCTTGCTGTTTTTCTTTTTGATTGTTTCTTTTTATAAATTTCAATGCTTGCCTCACAATTTTCCGCTTTTCGGAATGCACTTGCGTTATTCAAAACTTTTGTTAAGTTGTCCGCGTTGAATTTTCATAAATTGTAAATTTACATACACATATGATATGTACATACATACAATGTGCCGCTGCTTAATAGTCGAGTAGGCAGCCTGGACCGTCAGCCTTAGTCGTGAATATGCATTTGTGTTAATAATAGTGGCATTTTTTTGTAAGCGAGTGTGAAAAAATGCTCAACTCGGTTAAAATTTTCTCTAGCCTTTTGGAATTTGCTATGAAACATGTGATTAGTTGAATGAGATTTATGCCCAAAAAACGACTGAAATTTGCAATTTCGCGAAGTATTTGTGTAATATAAATATTCGTTTAAAGTATTCATCAAGTATATACATAAGTAAACAAAAATTTCCCTAAGTAGTTTTTCATCAACAATTTACAATAGAGCAGTTTTTCACTAAACAACACTACGCATCAGGTTGCGTATTTTTTAACCGACCTGCCTGAACTCGTATAAATAACCGAGTTTGTGTTGTTGCTTTGCATGTATTTCGTTACTTTACCGAGTGTTTTTTTGCAGCTCGGTTGCAAAAAAATTCACCTAATATATATGTAGTTGTACAGCATTCTGTTCTGTTCTGTTGGAGCTTCTTTGTCGTTCACTCCATTCTTCATGCAAGAGTTCCACTATCTTAAATTTATTCTTAGTATATTTTTGTTTTTCAAATTTCATTTTCTCCTTCCTGCCGCTAAGCATTGTTGAAAGCAACTTAATTATGTATAATTTATTACTTTCGGTATTTTTACAGAAACAACAGAAAACAGAACTGAAATATCAAATAACAGTGAAAATTAAAGCAGTTGCGAAAGGTGCTGAAAATGCACTAAACCTATGAGCACCTTAGTAAAGATCTTATCTAAGTGTATCTTCTGTTTGATAGTTATAGGTACTTACCTACTATGACACGAGTATTACAGTTCAGTTGATACACTAGGAAAGCCTTTGATGTCACCGAGAAAACTGCGAAGATTTACATGATGGGAAAAACCATTAGGTAAAACTTTGGAGCAAATATTAATTTAGCTTATATGCATTATCTTTTCTTTGGCAATTATTTTTGTTATTATGGGTCACTGCAACTAACAACGTAATCTTTTGTCTTTACTCGGGCACTCTTCACATCAAGGAGTTTGATAAATTGTCACCGCTGCCCCAAGATTTCTAGGAATTCCACAGTAAGATGGCGCAAAGGTTTCCAAACTATGTACATACATAAAAACAATTTTTGATAATACGCTAAAAGCTTCTACTTTTGACTTAAAGGGGGAAAAAATTGGGGTTTTAATGCACTGAGTATGCGGCCTTAAATCGAACTAAACCTTTTAACGTCCGAGTATATGTATATCTTTCCGGTACTATCATTAACAATTTCGCTGCGAGGTGGTTTGCGCAAATAAACTATAAATTCGTAATAGCTATGATGCTTCTTTTGAAGTGAAACTTCTTTGCGCTCGTTGGGCTGTAATTCCAATATCGAATGAAACGAAAAAGCGACAGGAAAAGGGAGAGGATGGTGTGCGTGGTGGGGCAGTCGGACGGAAGGAGACATGGGAGAGAAACGAAATATTTATCGATAAATTTATCGATTTTTCAATCGTAATATTTATCGATATTGTTGTCGATATAATAGTCGATAGTCTTATCGATATATTTATCGATATAATAATCGATATTTTTATCGATATTTTTATCGATATTGCTATCGATATAATAGTGGATATTGTTATCGATATATTTATCGGTTAAGTTATCTATTTTGCAGTCTTTATATTTATCGATACATTTTTTGATATTGTTATCTATATACTAATCGGCATTGTTATCGATATATTTATCGATGTTTTATCGATATATTAATCGATATTTGTATCGATTATATTTATACCCGAGCGCACTTGTGCACAAGGGTATATTAAGTTTGTTCACATAACGGTTGTTTGTAACAGCCTAAAGGAATCGAGAACGATATAGACATATATATATCAAAATGCTCAGAATGAAAAGAGAAATCGATTAAGCCATGTCTGTCTGTCCGTCCGTCCGTCCGTCCGTCCGTCCGTGTACACGATAACTCGAGCAAAAATTGAGATATCTTAATGAAATTTGGTATGTAGGTTGCCCTTTACACAAGGTAGGTTGGTATTGAAAATGGGCGAAATCGGACAATAACCACGCCCACCTCCCATATA